>CAJNOP010003329.1:0-13403 GCA_905250075.1 Rotaria sp. Silwood1 | reverse complement strand
TCTCAGACAATTTTAGCTCGAGAAGAATGACGGTGAGTTGATTGTCGGCTGCTCGACGACAAATCTTAGCTACAGAATCCAAAGAATGCGAGGCTAATATGAATGCCTGAATTGAAAGAAAAGTATTCGGAGTGTTTTTTATCATCTCTAACTCTTTCTGTGACACTGGTTGAGCACGGTAAACAGTGGCAGAGGTCGAATCGATGCTTTTCGCACAAGATACAATGTATTGATTGATTTCGTTCAATTTGGTTATCGATCTCTGAAGTGTAGAATTATTGAATTGTTTGAAGAGAAGATTGATCTTCATATTTGCTTCGATCACACGAGAAGGTAGCTGATTGGAGTTCTTGTTATCATTATCAATAGTAGCAGTCGATTGCACCGGTAATTGTGATAGTATGGCACTGAACAGTTGAAAGCGAAGAATATTGATTTGATCATCGGTAAACTTTCTAAGAATATCAGTTTCCACTTTGAAAACACTCATAGCCGGTGTTCGAACTCTGATTTGACGATAGAAACAAATGTCTCTTGTAAGTTGCTCTAGTAAATCCTCATTGGGAACAAATATGCCACTAACTTTCGAATATCGTGACATCGTATGCATTCGTTCAATAGATTCTACGTCAGTGACGATGTAAATTGCGTGTACGGCATCGAGTTCAGCTATCATTTGTATATCGTTAAGTCTTTTCATAGAGATGAGTACAAAAACAGTAGTCAACTTCTCTTTTTCTATTGAACGAATACATTGTTCAACATCATAATATTCTTCCACTCTAATCTTTCTATGAAGGTGAGAAAGATGAAATGGTTGATGTGAATCAAAATATAATGTAACGATGCGGAGTGTACTCAATTCATCATCAGGCGCGTCATTAATCAGCGCCAGAATACTCCCTTTAGTCGACTGTGAACACAGCCCAGCCAACAATGATTTAGATCTATACCAATGAAAAGGGCGTTGCATGATCGAATCAGTATCTTCTTGAATTTTTGTGACTAGCTGGTCAACCGAAAATTCATTAGCACGAATTTTTGAATAGTTTTTTATCCAATCAATCGATCCATTATTTTCAGAGTCTTGACATATATAAATGTATTCAACACATCTATGATTGTGTATCAAAGGCACAACAGACATGCCTATTGTGGCCGCCACAACAAAGTAAATGAGTTTGTCCGTAGTTGATAATAGTTCTGAGATACAGTCGCATGCATCCTCGAATGAGACCATTTCGAGTTT
Source organism: Rotaria sp. Silwood1 (assembly GCA_905250075.1). Taxonomy (NCBI): domain Eukaryota; kingdom Metazoa; phylum Rotifera; class Eurotatoria; order Philodinida; family Philodinidae; genus Rotaria; species Rotaria sp. Silwood1. Next base: position 12,154 of record CAJNOP010003329.1, on the reverse strand, counting down.
TCTATTTCCATCCGTTGTCAATGATGGTAATGTGACTTCAAGAGAGCCGATAAGAATATTGATATTCCGTTCGATAGTTGATTTTCGTAATAATGTGCCTGTAAAATTCAGAAATAGGGTGTAGATGAGTACACTTGTCGGCGTGAGTGTGCCATGTAGAAAAAACTCATGCCACACCCACACCCACCCTCAATATGAATAAAATAATGTTCGCATCAAAACACTACACACTAAATTAAAATGCGTCGTGTTTATGTGTCGTGAATTATTGTGTCGTGCACTCCAGCAGAAAAATGTGTCGTGCACAGAATGTGTCGCATGCAAATTTTTTGCCTTCTGTCTGCTAACTAGTCGTTCACCCTTTTATTATGCAGACATGACGATATATAAACAACGTGGTTGAACGTAAGAAAGATGAGTTTTCAAAATATTCTTTTTTTTCTAAATTATTTCTCGATAGTCTTTGTCGAGAAAATGCCAATCTCGATTCATCATCGAGAAAGGACTACATTGGAGTCGTCTGATGCAAATCAGATCAACTCGAAGCAGGACAGATCTCAGGATCTAACCTGCTAGAGTTTTCACCATAGAAATAATTCAATGGAATTATATTGAACAGAAAAAAATTGAAATAATTATGCTTTTCGAAAAGAACCAATAGAAAATGTGTCGCATGTGTCGTACAAAATGTGTCGCAGTCTCGCTGGAGAAAATGTGTCGCAGTGAGCTCCTTGTGTCGTACTGCAATGTGTCGTACAATGTGTTGCAAGCCACGACACATGCGACACATTTTTATTTAGTGTGTACAGTGAAAGGAACGTTCTTGTACATCATGACAAAGAGCTTATTTAGTCATACTCATAAATGACCATGCTGTGTTATTATGTTTGTATGAAGTTAGAGAAAATGCTAAAATGTTCATTAAAACAGCTTTCAAACGTTGGTTATGCCAAAGCTTTGCATGTTATTTATCTAAGTTTTTCACTTAACATTTTGTAGCGAAATATCTGATACGTTCGTTTCAAGAATTCAAATTGTAAGCCATTTGAAAAAAAAAGATTATAGCTTGGGGATAAACCTTGAGGAATATTTATTCTGGCGCACAGGTTAAAAACTCGAGGGTTTTGCAACAATATTCCAAGGAAAAATTGTTTTCTTCCTAATTTTAATAGAACATGCCTGAGAAAAGTTTCTTTTTTTCATGAACGAGGCTTATAAGTGACTGTTGAAATGTACAGAGAGAAAAGTGAATCGAAGCATAATCTGCCTCGTCGACTATAACAGATATTTAATCTTTTGTATTCGAACTTGGGAACTCGACTCCTATGATTTCTAATGATTTTGAAATTCTCTATTTCCAAAGAATTCGTTGTTTTTTCTCTCGAATTGTGCTCTTCCACTAGCCAACTACAGACGCTGACATATTTTGACACCTTTCGTCTTTGGTCCTGTCATGAATCATCATCGGTATACTCATGCTATTTTTCTGATGATGGAAGCGGCTTTAAAAAAATGACAGAAAGAACTGACATGCTCCTAAATAACAATGTGGAATATATAAATACGCTGATTGTGATTTCTCACTAATAATCGAGATCGATCTTCAGATTGCTATGGCAACTCAGCTTTTAAGACAAGGAATAAACAAGAGACAAAGGAAGTCTAATTACACAAATTCTTATCATTATTCATTTATAGAAGCCGGAGGCAAATATAAGACTTTTCCTTCGCCAGCAAACTTTGTTACTTTTGATTGATACATGTCTTTTCTTTAATAAGAGAAATTGGGTCTTACACTTACTATCATCGACAAAGTTTCCATTGAGACATTGTAAACAGAGACCGACGATATCTTTGCAACAAGTATGAGCAGATTCGACAATAATACGTTCAGTAGGCGATTGGCACTAAAAAACAATATTCGTCATCAGACTTCCCAATATGTTTCGCGTGATAAAAAGTAAACCTTAACAAGCTGCACATGCTCTGTTTCACGGGTGACTCTGGATCCACTCGGTTCGATCAATGTGGCTATTTCAAAAAGCTGTCAAGATAAGTCATGAAAATGTTTTCCAATATAGATACTTGATTGGTTTGAAACGAGCAGAGTGCTTGAAGAATCTGATGCTGTCACGTTGTCCTTCGACCTAAAAAAAAAATATCACGATGATTGGTCATTAGTTCTGCAAAAATTTCATTCGCTGAAGTCTGTGAGAACTGCTGTTGGGTATTGAAAACTTGGATGATAGACTTTATAAACTGTATTTCAGAGACTTAAGTCAATCAAAAATTTAGTTGTGATACTGAACACGCAACACTTTTTTGACAATGGTTACTTGTTTCAGGCGCCAAATCAAACTGCTATCGATCTATTGAAATAAGATGATTGTTGGTCATGGATTATTATATGAGTCAAACTTAGGATTGGTTTTCCATTCCAAATTGGATCTTGTGTTAGAGGTATCTCTGCTAGGAGTTCATATGTAATTGGGAAATACTTAAGATGAAATAGGTGTGTTTTTCTTGATGCTAGCGGCAAAAGCATACAAAACTATTAAGTTTTTGCCTCTATTTGGCACCTTTTATCATCATAGCCTACTCTGATGGCATAGACAATATCATACTCGGAATCAGCGCACAAAACAATGCTCAATCAAATATATTTTAGTAGGCCTTTTTTACGAAAACTTCGTCCTAGAAGACTCACTAGCAAAGCTTGAGGAAAGAATGATGAGGAAAAGTACTCTAGATCGAGTGTTAGGCGAACAGAAACAGTCATATACAGGCTAGTGTACTGCGTGATTGATATTTTTGATCACGATCACGGTCCCAATCACGAGCAAAACAAGGTCGTGAATCACGGTCACGAACTTTTGTTTCAACTGTAATCACGATCACGATCACGGTCACGATCACGATCACGACTATTCGCAATGTTTTTAGGCAAAAAATTTCTCATAATTTTAACATGGTATCCATCTCAGAGACTAATAGTTCTGACACGTGAGCGTCCTCTCCATGGTGCTGATTCAACCAAGCATTCATTTTTTGCTTTATTGTTCTGTAAACAAAGATGAAAAAATTAGTGACGGAAAAGCTCATCGCCGCTATAACGAGTACAGCAGAATAAATGGGCGATTAGTATTTTATTGATATTTCAATAACTCATACTTGTTCAGATCTTATTATTTTTTCAAAAAATTCGCCGTAGAATTTTGCACAATGTAGTATAACCTAATTAAGTAATAGATTTTTTCTGTCATTCTAGAGCACAACTGTTTTCAACAATGAATTTTGAACAATTTTCTAAATCTCATGTTTTTCAGAGAAAGTGTTTTCATTCTTCAGTCTTTGCGGCTTGCTTTATGACATGTTTGATGATTATTAATGCAAGCAGTGTGTTACCAGTTATTACTTTCAATGGATTAATCACCTAAATCAGCTGTAAATATGCAAAAAAGTAATTTGCAATGATTAAAGAATGAAAAACTTTCTTTGAAAAATATCCAGATCTAGAAAATTGTTCAAATCTTGTTGTTGAAAACAGTTGTGCTCTAGAAAGAAAGAAAAATCGATTAGTTAATTAGGTTATACTACGTTGTGCAGAATTCTACGGCAAATTTTTTGGAAAAATAATAAGATCTCAACAATTAAAACTTATCGAAATAACAATAAAATAGTAATCGCCCATTTATTCCGCCGCACCCTTTGCTATAGTCGTGAATCACGCAGTACACTAATAGAGGCGTTAACTTTGACATAAAAGAACATAAATACCAAACATACGGCGGCATACGAATTCTAAACTAATTTTTTTTATGCATCGCATTACGGTCGTATATCGCCGTGCTGTTTATGACTATATCCATCACTGTAACTTTAACAAAAATTTTACTAAAGTAGTTAAAGTTAAAGTAACACACTTCAAAACTGTAACTTAAAATAACGAAAGTTAAAGAAAGTATATTTAGAATGTTCTCAATAGTGATTGTTGATGTTCTCCTCAAGAATACCTCTTATCAAAAATCTATTTTCGCTCCAGAACAATCAATCTTGCTAAAATTCGTAGAAGACGTGTGTCCGATTCTAGAAACCTTATAGTAAAAATATCATTCAGGAATATTGAGTTCTTCAAGAGTTATCCTTATATTCTTTCGTACAATCCGGATAGCAGTGCGTTTTGTCCTTGAAAAAAATGGAAAGCAGTTTGCTTGAATATGATTGTTTCATAACAAAAGTTCTTGACCAATCAGATTTTAGTAGAGTTTTCATTTGCTATTGTAAGGACCGAGCATAGTGTTGTTCGGGTCGTCTAGGAGCAATCTGGAGTCTTCCTTCATATAGGCTGAGCAACAGTATATTTTGCCCTTACAATAACAGAGAGAAACCTTACTGAAATCAGATTGAGCAAGTTTTTCTTTATAAACCAATTGAATTCCTCTAAGTTTATTCTACGTCGTAAGGACAAAATATACGTCGATGTGAAGGTACCACAATACGATCTATCATCATGATCATGATAGCGATTTCATTGGACGCTGCGTGCAAGCCACTTGCCACAGTCGATAAAGGACACTTATAGATAGACATCTTCATTTCTTTACACAGTGACAGATCTAACATCAATCAATGTCAATTACGAAAAGCTACCCCATCAATTCATCATCACTGACGACAATGACAGAGGTGTGGGTGTGGATGGATACGAATGTGGTTTGGGTGTAGATGTGAGTGAGTGGGTGGGGATGTGGTTTGGATATGGACGGCGGTCAGAAGAACACTCATTCTAAACTCTAGCACTAAATGGGCATAGCAGCTGAATCTTATGTATTTATAAAGAGCAACGAACGTACAATTGTACATTTACGTTGAACAAAAACTTTACTAGACAGAGTGCATAGGTTCAAAAAAATGAAATTAGCCAACCGCAATGAAAATATGCATCCTTCTTCAAAAACTACTACGACTTTTGTGAAGATACGTGCCGTTTTACCGCATCATAATCCTGTTTGAATTTCGCCATACATGAATGACCTTGAGCCAGTTTGACTGCATTTTCGAGGTGTCTGAGAGCATCGGTATAGTGCCCATCATTAAAAAGCAGCAAACCTAAACTGTTCTGTATCTTGGCTCTTTCCACAAGATTACTTTCTTCGATGTTTGATGCCTCGGTAAAGCATAACAAAGCATTGTTATAGTCACCCGTCTTCTGATACAAAAGACCCTTATTATAGAGAATACGTAGACATAATGTGCTAGTCGGATGAATATTCAACGGCTGATATGAACATGGCTCTGCATTAGTTGTGACTGAAGGAAGAAGCGTTTCTGCACTTTGAAGATTTTCTAGTGCTTCAAAATCTTCACCTTGTGCCACATTTATCATTGCAATTTTATAATAAAGTGTACCACGAATTTGTCCTGTTAAATTTGGTTCTTTCAGCATTCGCTTATAAAAATTCTTTGCTTTGGTATATTGACCAAGTTCTCGTAGAACATCGCCTAACGCAAGAAATGTATTGTCACCTGGGAGCTGCTCAAAAAACTGAACCAGCTTAGAATTCAATTCTTTGCAAGATTTTAACTTGACGATCCATAATGAATTATTATCTTTCTCGAAACTTACATTGTCAATTTGCCATACAGACCCCATAGTGAACAATACTTCCTCTTCTTCTGGAAATTGACTAATTGATGAAATATCAGCAAAAGGCCTAGTGATAATGGTCTCGTCAATAGAGAATTCGAAGAGAACGCTTTCATAATCGACACGATTCTCACCAGCACCAGCGAATATTTTTATGGCCATCTCCCGATTTTGTGTTGTCGAGAGGAATCCATTTATGGACACGAAAGCTCCAATATTATCTTCCAACTGTTGTAGCACAATTGAACGAAGCTTCTTACCTCGATACAACGTCCGTTGTCTAGGCTTATGATCGTGAGCAATTTTATCCAGTTGACAATGTAGGTCGATGATACAGCGACGAAATTGAAATATAGACTCGATATCTTCTGATCGAAACACTTGGCCAACCGAGCGGAAAAAAAAAGAATCACAAGTATAGTACCAGATGACATGATCAGCGTCATAACTATCTTCCAGAGTATCAATCTCCTGTATCTGCTTCGAATTTCCGATGTAGCGTTGCCGACATTCTCGCATCATATCCTTAAGAGATATTTTGTGGTCGCAATTCATTTTTGTCAGAATTCCGGTCAGCGAGTGAAATCGATAAAATTCCAGTGATTCTTTGGTCCAATATCGAAACGAATTTTGTTTAGTCTTTGAGTTAAATACACTCAACGGTAATGAAAGAGCTAATCTGTGACATACATCGCTTTGAATTATTTTAGTCAACGAAGACACCTGTACAGTCAAGTAAGGTTTAAGATCAATATATATTTGCTCAAACAACTTGTCGATATCAACAAACACAGAAGAGGATTTGACAGAACTCGAAGTCATTTGAAACTCATAAATCCTCTTAAATTGTGTGCGTTTTGAAGCAATAAAGTGTAGACCTTTCGTATGTTTACCGGTAATGATAAAGAAAATGTTTTTCACATTAAGTGAACGTTTAAAATATTGATGAAACTCTCGTTGATTGTTGAAAATGTAAACGTAAGTGAATGTCGTATATAGTCGATGTCTCATCATATACCATAACTCTTCATTCTCATTTATATCTTCGTCATTATACCAAACACCTAGAAGATTTTGATCTGAGGAGGAAAAAGATGCGTTTTCGTTTAATCTAGTTTTCAAACAATAAGCAGTTCATAGTCGACAAAAATACGACAGTGAAACTTACTCTTGTTGAATGACATGATCTTGGATACATTGTCCGATCAACTCAGTCGCCAAAATGGTTACTTGACTATTATCTCGCATCATATCTATTTAATATCTAAAAATATAGATATATCATAAAGCAGGGAAAATTTTTCAGTTGATTATTCTTCGCCATAACAATTCGACAAAAAATTTTATTGTATAATAGAAAGAGTTTCTTTTATTTTCTGTTCAAACTGACACCGTGATAATGGATCAATCGCCTGTTCGAACCCTTTTTGATAAAACTGAAGTGCTTTTTGTGGTTTCGATTGGCGAAGATATACTTCCGCCATTTTCTCGTACACAGACGAACGGTCAATAGTCGATGTTACTTCTATGGAGTGAGGCTTAGTTCGATAGCGAGTGGGTTGTATCTGATGATCTAAATTTTCAGAAACTGTTTTAGCTAAATTCAAGGCGATATTGTAACATTTCAACGCTTCTTCTTTGTTGCCCAGCTCTGACAAAATTAATGCCATATTGTTGTAAACCGATGGGAGTACTTCATGGTCTTTCGGAAGTATTTGTAGCAGATATTCATAATAGGACTTAGCTTCATTGAAATGCTGGAGAGTACATAGATAGTTGCCAAAGGTTAACCAGGTGAGTTCTTCACCCACTTGAAGTTGCAGTTGTTCTTGGATCGGTTCGAATTGCGAATCAGCACATCTCAATCGAACATACCAGATTGCGTCGGGTGCCAAGTCCATAGATTGTACACGAAAAATGTTTCCGAACCGAAATATGAATCTCTCCTCGTCGAGCTTTGGGATATGCGCCTTTGCCGGAATATCAATCTCAAACATAACGATCAAAAGTCCATTGCCAGCCGCTTGACGTGCAATTTCTCGAGCGGTTAAGAAGTTCTTTGTAGTTAGGAGAAATGTATGAAAAGTAATCAATTTACCTGTGCTTGCTTTGATTAGTTCCAAGCCTTGAGATTGGGTAAGTTGAGCTCGATAGACGATCAATGATGAAGTAGTATGAGGTAACTCAGTTAAGCGTTGATTGACGGCAACAATTATTTGTTGAGTATTAAAGATACTATTGAGAGTTTTTTGTTGAAATAAACTGTTAATGATAGCAGACAAAAATGGTACATTCACAAACCAGTCGAGAAATTGATCAGTACGAGATGTTACCTCCCTGAAGGCATCTTCACAATCTATGCTATTCTCGGCGAACCTTAGACAATGATCATATAGGTTTTGTTGCAAAGAAGCATTCAAAGGCATTTGCTGTAGAGTATTTACCAATAATTGAAAAACGGCAAACTTTGCTTGTTCATTTGTAAATTGCAATCCAAATTTCCCTTTTATATGATTTTGCATCATAAACACGAGTGGAACAGGCATATAGACAGATTCTTCTACATAAAATTTGATGTCTGCTGCCAAGCGAGTCAGCATATCTTCGATGCAACAGAATAATCCACTGACTTTTTTGTGCTTGAGTATTGTCTTGTTCAATTCTTCTTGCTCCATTGATTGCAAAAACACATACACTCTATACATTTGATTCAGCGTAGTAATCGATTGAAGATCATGAATGACACTTCTTACTTCGCCAGAAATAACAAAAAATATGGATCTAGTCTTAGCAGTCGCAAGATACTCTTCACATCTAGCGCTATCTGAAAAATCGACGAGAAGAGATTGATTCTCACTGGTTGCTGTAAACAAAATTTGTCTGCCACAATGCAAGATGACAATAAGAATTTGGTCATTTGTCACTAAATTGTGCACAACATTCACAATATTTAATCGAATAGATGGCCATTTCGACGAATCGGTCAAAGTTTGATTGTGGCAACTTATGAGCAATTTGTGTTGCGGCCACAGAGCAGGCTGTGACAGACTCGATTCAATATCTTCGGACATAGTAGCAAAAAGGTCATCGAAATTTGCCCAACAATTTCGAATTTTCGGAGTCTGAGTGATCCAATTAGCTTCGCTCTTTTCAGTTTCAGAACAATAGATATATATATATTCAACGTATGGATGTTCATAGATAAGTGGAATGATGTATTGACCGATTGAAGCCGAAACAATGAAATAAATGTTTTTATCAGTGGTTGATAAGAGATGAGCAATACAGGTGCATTCATCATCGAATGATTCAGTTTTAAAATGTGAATTCAATGGTATCAACGAAGGATCGATATCAAGACATACGATAAGAACACTCGATTTGTGATTCGAATCAGATTTCAAATTGATTTGTGTACCATATGCATGAGAAAGTGAAGGCAACTGCTTATACGTAGCGGACACTTGATCTAGCTGAGAAGGAGACGAGTTATAGTTCTTGGTTGGTTGAAAGGAAACACCAATAAGTTCATTATAATAGACTGGAGTCGACTGAGTATATACTTTTGCAGTTGATAAATGAGACTAAAATATATAGATCGATTCTGACTCAGGCAAATGAAACGAGACCGCTACTTAGTTTTGACGTTAAAAATATCCTCAAAGTTCTCAAAATTTCATCTAGAAATATTTGATTTGTCTCTCAATAGCTTTAAGTAGTGCCTTGATCTAGTGACGGATAGCATGAATACATCTTGTCGTTTGAATGCTTGAATTTTACTTTCATATGTCACGAGACAGCATAGTCATTCTTTGCTCACCGCGTCGTCAGAAATGGAATGTTTCTTCTCATGATCATTTGTGCCGAAAACATCTGAAGTACTCGAGCTTCGATTAAGTGATGAGTCAGCTTTTTGGTTCGTTGTCTGGCTTTTTCTAGAAGTAAAGAAGTGAAGAACAAAGTTACATTTTTTCGACTTACAACTGTATAGTTGTATTATACAGTACAATCGCAGGACGTACTAGAATTGATCAGTAGGAAGACAGGGGTCTGTTTTATATGGGTGTGGGTGTGGGTGTGGGTGTGAGTGTGCGTGTTTGAGTATGGTTATGGACCACAACAAAAATCATATTCAAACCTACACCCACTCGCACATTTCATATCCGAATTCACACCCTCAGGATCTTGAAATCCTGTGGCTATACGTTTCTTTCAGAATTTAGTCGAAACCTTAGAAAGAAAGAGCGAATCCTCGAAGAATTCTGATTGAATCCGTTAAGAATCCGACACGGATACATCCTAGATTTTCCCTAGGATGAAGATATGGAACGCTTAAGTTAGATGCAATGACATGGCACCATCCAGCCAGGTAAGTTGAAGGCCAAGAGATCGATACTCTATGTGTTCATTTGTTTTCTGTTCTATTTAGAAAATCCTGCAGGAATCCTGTCAAAAAATCTGATAACATTCTTGAGGAAACCTCGCAAAATCTCGCAGCATATATACAGCAAATTTTTTTTATTAGGAATCACTAAAATCCTGGTAGGATCCTGATCCAAAAATATAGAAAACTGCACAGGATCCTGTTGAATCCTATTCCCAACCCTGTCAGGATCCTGTTGAATCCTATTCCCAACTCTGTCAGGATCTTGAAATTCCATGATTACACGTTTTCTTCAGAATTTAAAAGTTTTCTGAACGGTTCCTGATAAGAAATTAGTAGTAATCTGTTTAATATCCTCATTTTATCCTGTTTCGATACCCTATCAGGGCCTTGGAATTCCACAGCTATACGTTTTCTTCAAAATTTAAGAGTTTTCTGAACGACTCCTGATATAAAATGAGTGGTAGCCTGATCAGGATCCTGATTGAATCCTCTTTCTAGACTTGCCAAGATCTTGAAATTTCGGGGTGGATATGGGTATGTTTTTCATCCACACCCACACCCTCCTTCTATATCTCTATACCTCCACTATTTCCTATACTTCCACAAAGTGTAAGTGGAAACAGCTTTTGGAAATTCAAATAAAGCATCTAATCAAACTGCATCCATCTATACATGTCACTCATTGCTTTGAGATTTTTTATCCTGTAGTTTGAGGCCTAGTTGCCCCAAATCGTCATGTTTTTTTGCTTCTTTCATAAGTGTTAGATACTAAAACTGCCCAAAACTTGACTATAATCCGTCTTTCTTAGATGCTTCTGATTGGAAAAGCAGATCGGTACACGACTACATGCATTTTAAAATTTACAGCGTCGTTAAAAAGTCCTCTAATGCCGATAATCGGGTCCAACCTTTTATTGGTGACCGGACAGTTCGTCGCAGTACCATTCATCGTGGACAACTCGTTGTAAGACCATTCGTTGCAATTACATAATCTAATCATTGTTTACGTATACTTTTCAACAATGAAGCAACTTATTCTATTAAGTTTGAAATATGTAATCGAATGATTATTACAACTATTGGAAGTATTAATAATGACTAAAGTTCGATTTTTTATCTCTAGGTGGGCCACGATAGAGAATCTTAGAAAAAAAATTGGATTCCTTTATTACTCCATGGTTAATGTCAATCGGATGTAAAACTAAATACCACATTGACTAGTTTATGATAAAGAATGCATTTTCTTTTTAATCAAATAGCAACTCTATTGTTTTTATGATATAACGAAGAAAAAAATGCGAGAATAGTCAAAATGAATGATGTAATAAATGACTAAAATGATACTTCTCACGAATTGAAGTAGTTATAGATAGACGCTGACGCATTAACTATGATAAGGAAAAAACATTCCCTCACTATTACTACCTACTGCACATCTTAGTACCTCAGTTCTACACTCTTTCCTTCGCTTGCTTTCCTTTTTGATCTTAAAGCTCGCTCCCGTGTTGTTCGCAAAGCAAGTCTCTTACTTTTTCTGCATACCTATGAGAGACACAAGTATTAAAGCGATTACTTTATGCCTTTACTGACTATCGAGAATCTTTAGTCGTGGTTACTAAGGTATGTAGTAGAATGAAGACAACCGCAAAACTGACTTAAAACTTACACTCACAACTTTCTTTCAAAATAAATGTAACTTCCACAAAAACAGACAAGACGCAATTATCGAGGGTGTGGGCGAACAGAAGACTCACGTCCACATCCGTACCCAAAACCACACTCACGCGCACACGCCCTATTCCATATGCACTCTATACCCAAATCACTGTGCACATCTCTTCTGATGCTCACTCGATATTAAATTTTTGTACTCGATGATTTCCGTGATCGACGACATAGAGATTACCATGTCGATCGAATGATAAACCAACGGGACCATTGAGTCGATTCGACTGTGCTCCTGAACCGTTTCCACCAACAATCACACTTCCCTGTGTGGCTCCTTTTGGCCAACGCATGATTCGATGATTCCCAGAATCAGTCACATAGACAGTACCCAATTGATCGACAACGACTCCTTGAGGATCATTCAATTGTGTAAGACTATTTCCTTTTCCTTG
>CAJNOP010003328.1:142-13412 GCA_905250075.1 Rotaria sp. Silwood1 | reverse complement strand
AGACTAATACTTTTGTAGACTGAAATGAAAAACTTGTCAAACGAATTCTTCTATTATTATATATATGTGAATTTTTTTTTGTATTCTAGAGAGTTTTCGTATTGTTCATGTGAAGAAACGAGAAAATGTGCATGATAAACCAAAAAGAAAACCCAGGCAGTGGTAAACATGTGTTAACTAAAATAAATGAAAAACTAATGGATCTATATTCAAGAATAAATATCTTGGCTTTTTTATGCAACATATGAAAAAATAATTTTATGCATAAATATTCATCGCTCAAATATGAACAGAAGAATCTCGTTCTTTGTTTTTACTTATATATATATATATATGCATATATATAAGCATTATTTTTCTCTATAGTATCATTTGAACAAATTTGCAAAGCCTGAGAAAGTCAATGCATAGTTTTGGAACTGAATCAAGTTCAGCCAATTAAAAGCTCTCTAGTTATATACAATCGTAAAGGTCAATTAATATGTTAAAAGAATGAAATAAAAGTCAACATGAAGTGAAAAACCATGAATTTATTGATAGATAATAGGGCATGAATGAGTCAAAGTTTGTTAATGTTTAAACGCACTCATATCTATCGATAGTTTGACTAAAATATTTTTTAATATATAATTTGAGATTGCTCTCAATTAATGTGAAACTAATCATCTAAGAAAATTCTATTGAAAGCTTTTTACGTTCTCATCTCAGAAGTACGACATGAATTTCTAATTCGGGACAAAGATTGGTGAAAAATACCTATCGCAAAGAAATCATAGAAATATCGTTCATATTCATGCCCTAATTTTCATGAATTCATAAGAAGCATAATATGAGACTATTAAATGATAGAAAGATACTGAGCTTTAGAGTAATTCATATTCTACTTATTCTAATGAAATAAAGTGAATCTTGTTGTTTTTGTTTAAAATTTCAATTTGGAACGTTTTTATCGATGAATAATTTTTAACTGACGTGAGACAATGGACCACGATTAATCGTACTATAATGAATCATCCTAATCTGAAAGCGTTTTGCATTGATTCTGATCATTTAGCGAAACTTGGAGTTCTCAAAGAATCATGTCTCTTCTTTATAGAGCAATTTCTCACCACAGGCTTTATACATGTTGGAAGAAAAACACATTTTCTTTATAGGATAGTTAGGTTTTAGGACAAAAATGAACAAAACAATTTTTAACTACAAGAGTTCAAAGTTTTATTAGAAAAAAATTCAGTTTTAAGTTTTTTCGTAGTCTTCAGTATTTTGACTATAACAGAACTATTTCTCAATCAAATGTAGGGTGTGGGCGGGGTGTGGGGTGTAGATGTGGGGCGTGGTGGGTGTGGGTGTGGGTGTAAGTGTGTAGGTGATGACCATTAAAAGATGCATACCCCACCCGCGCCCACTTTCATCCACCCACACCCATCCCTCTCAAATTTGAGCTTATATCTTTAATTGATCATCCTCTTCCATCTAAAACTTAGTTAAAGCGATTGTAAATTCTTGTGAAAAGTTGTTGGATTTATAATAGAAGAATTTTTAATGGAGTCATTCTGTTAAAAAGGTTACAAGAATATGTGAATCATTATTCATGTTTTGCTTCACCCGAAAGACTTGTAACTGTTGTTAAATCTTCAATAACAGCCAAACTCATTACTGGTTTATGAATATGATCTTGTGTTGAATCAACACCATAAAATCCTCCCAATACATAACAAGTCTTTTTTAAACCAGTGGCATAATTTTCAACTTCAACTGGTACACGTATTGTATCTAATTGAGTATCCGAAAATTCAATTTTATTTGAATTTTTTCCATCAATGCCGAAAAAGAGTTTTAATATCCAACCAGTAATATATTCTGTGCTACCTGAACCTAATCGTCCATGCTTTAAATTTATTATACGATTCCAAAATATAATATCAACTTTTTCCTGATAGGTTTTAATAAATTCATTTAATATTGGCAATAGATCTTCAATATAACGATAAAATTCATCATTTTTAATTGTATAACTCATTAATTGTTCTGCTTTTTGTTTTAATAATTCCCAATCTAATAGAGTACCCATAAAATGAACATTTCTTATACCACACAAAGGAATGCATCGACCATATTGAAAATACGATTTAAATGTATCCATAATGCATGCATAGGATAAAGTGAGTTCAACTTCAGTTGTTGTTGAAAAGTTATTTATTAAATTATCAATTACTTCAGAACTTTTTATATTTTTCGATATTTCTGTTTGCATCTTGCCAAAAAAATCTGTCCAATCTTCTTCACGCTTTCCCACAGGTTCTATAACGACAAGCTTTTTCTTTCCTTCATGATCAACAAATATATGTCGAAGTTGTTCAGATTTTGAATTAACATATTTCGAGAAATTTATTTTTATCAACAACCAAAGATCATCAGGCGATAATATTATATCTTCATGTCGATTATATGCCAGTAAAAATGCTTGTAATACGGCATTTTGCGAATAGCTACTGGCTGGACCATTTGTTAGTGTATATTGAATTTTATAACGATTTGCAGAGTTTGAATCGTAACGATTGTTCATCATATCCAACCAGATTTTATCGCAAGGCAATGGTGAATCATTTCGATACGTGATCTTTTCTGGTTGCAGGTTATTAATTTTTATTGTTTTTAACATTTTCAATGTTTTTAACTGAGTTGCAGCAGATTCGAAATGTCTACAATAAGAAAGAAAGAAGATATTGCACCACCGTTTGAAAATACAGCTATTCGTCTGTAGAAAGATATAAAAAATGATTCATATCAAGAAAAGCGAATGATGGACATACATCAAACATAATGACGAATGATAAGAAGCCAAAATAAAACTTCTGTGAACGTGAATTACCCTATCCCAAGACGATAACTACATTTCATTCTCAAAAAACGACCATAAAATCCGACTCTTTTATTGAGACAAATTTTCGATTCTCCTTTTTGGCCTATTTATCTACATGATCATTTTAGAAACTTTGATTGCAGATGTCACACTTCTACTGATATCATATGAGAGAATAGTGATGTTTTCAAATCTGTATGATTATATGATATGACGCTATTGAAATAAACTCTATATATAAAGTAGGAAGACTGTTGGAGCATAGTCCAATACGTTTTGAATCTTGGCTCGATAAGATTTCGAGTTTTGTGATTTCCGAAGCTGAAAGCGTTGAAAAACATTTCTTGATCTCGTCTCCTCTTTTTAAACTATCATAATATGGTTCATCTCTTTTTCGCAAATCAATCGAGTTAGCTAGTAGTCAGAAAATACTAAAAATGGAACTCTCTGTACTGATAAGCAAGTCGGACGACCATGAGGGGTGCAAATGATGGCACTCATTGAGAAGCTCATGAATTTAAAATATGAGCTGCTGATGACTCATCCAAGCAGACATATTCAATTTTTAAGTTCTGAACTAATTGAATATTGAAACATAGTATTATAGAAAATATCGGCATTAGCTTTGAATGTCGTCATCAGATTTGCTAAGAAGTGCATTTCCCAAATCAAGATGGGACTTACTGACACCCTCTACCTTAGTCTAGATATCATCTCTATTGAATTTTAACAGGATCGAATTCAAAACGAGAAGTATTAGGTTTAAGGTGTTGACATATAAGATGTTCGGAAATTAAATTCATTGCTGCATCAATGAATTTGACAAACATCTTTGCTATTGCCATTTGATCGAAGATTTTCATCTACTTTAATAGTATATTTTTTTAAATATTATTGTCCATAGTCTATCAAAAAATTAAGTCGAAGCTATGAATAACTTAGGAATTTTCGTATATAATACTCGGTATAATTTGTATCGGATACTGTTAAAATTCAATAGAGACGATATCTAGATTAATCTAAATAGTGTCAGAAAATCTCATTTTGATTGAGGAAATGGAATTCTTAGCAAATCTGATGATTACATTAAAAGATAACATCGATATTTCATATATTACTGTGTTTCAATACTCAATTGATCCAGAACTTTAAAACTAAATATCTCTGTTCTGGTAAGTCATCAGCAGCTTACATTTTAAATCCATCAGTTTCTCAATGAATGTGATCAGTTGCACCTCACACGGTCGCCTGGCTCGCTTATCATCACAGACCGTTCCATTGTAAGTTTCGTGACATAATTGCCTAGTTGTAATACTTTGCTGAATCTGGGTAACGAAAGAAAAAAGAACAACCAATGGAACTATGATCGAGTGCACATGTCTTCCAATTTACAATTCACTTTCTTTGAGTGCTATTGAATATGGTCGATCGACAAGTGGTAGGACAAAAGAGGAAAAAATTGTCAGGAAAAACAGAATCGAGTAACTCAATGAGAAATGAGCATGTATAATTTAAAATATACGCATGAACGCGCACCATTAAAACTAATATAGAAGTACGTATGTATGTGATATTACATATATATTATTTCTTATATAACAGACGCCAATACTCTATACTAAGGCTGTACCGCTCACGCTCATGAGCGCTCATGAGCGTGAGCGTTTTCTGACTTAAAGAAAGTACGAGTGTCTCTGATCACTTTTTTCAACTTTATTGCTCGAAAATCGATATTCATGACTTTTGCCTCTGGGGTCCCCCTCAAGTATCATGAAAAAAAAAAAAATTTTTTTTTGACGAGTCAAAATCAGATGTAGTGGTAGATTGAGAAGTGCTGTTTAAGAATATCACAATGAGAGCTCTCAAAATCTTTTTATTCCTGGAATAGTCCTAATCACCCTATGCACTGTATCCTTCATTATTGGGGTCCTTATACAATATTTATTCACTTAAAGTTAGCTAGAAACATCTTTCTAACCCAAGATTTTGAGTTCTCTACGAATCTGAGCTTGTTCCGCAGAAAAAGAATGTAACTTTTGGTACAAAACGGTCGTTCCGGTCCAGAAATGGACCTCTCTTAAATGCATAAAATTTTCTTCCGATAAATTTTTGAGAAGCCACCGTTATTGTAACGTGAAATTTAGACCATTAGACTAATTTTTCAAGCTCTCACGGTTGGTAACTGCAAAAATAATTGAAAATATGTTCAACATAGTGAAAAACTCTAAATTCTGGCAAAATTCGCCTTTTCTCACGAGATTTGCCTATTTATATTTGATTATCAGTACGAAAATAGTCTTCCTTAGGGATCAAAATCGAAGTATGCATCTCTCTTCTGAAGTTCTCTCGATTTATAGTCATGCGAAACTAGAAAAGAAGTATAGCACGGTGAGAAGTGCAAAATATTTTCAAACTTGACGTTTTTGTAAGTTCGGCTATAATGAGTTAGTTTTTAGTATCAAAGTAGGCTTGCTGGAACACCATATTCGAATTAAATTGGTAATTGTCTATGCTCTCTTGAGTAACAGTCTGAAAGACCAAGAAAACAGGATACAGCTGTGACCTATGTCTGAAGTCTAAAAGATTCTGATCAGTTTTTACTGCATGTATGTCCAGCTATGTTTTTACAATTTCGAACGTGAAGAGAAACAAGCTAGGGCTTTGGATTCTTACAATACTAATTTCTTTATGATGTTCTGTCACTGGAAAGCCTTATCTAGAGAGAAAGAATATCGGAAGATGGCATCACCATGTCATACGCCTGAAGAAAACTAAGATATTTTTTTTGTTAAGTTGCTTGATTAGTACATTAAATTATGCGTTAGGCGCGACAGGTACCATTATTATTATTTCTTGTTATCATTGGCATATGTCATGTACGAGTACCTTTTTGAAAATTCACTCTGACTAAACCGATCATTGAAACGCCATTAGCGTTTTACATATTACTCGAAGTTTTCTCTCCGAAACTAGAACTACATTTTCTATCAATGTATTATATATAAAAGAATAATTGTGTAACAATCTTGACACAAAGCAGAAGAGAAAAATGAAAGAAATTCATCGCACAGTCAAATATTTTACACCTGTGCCTTGAAATGCTCCCGTTATTCCACTAAAACGAAATATATCTACTTCGAATAGAGCTCTCATGCTGAGAGTAATCTGCCCAGTTCTTCTTAGCAGGGCGGGACCAGATTAAGAGGCTTTTCATAGGATAGAGTACAGGTTTCGGAGGTGATAATCTTTTAACTGCGGTAGAAGTGTTGCCACCAGCATACTTAGTACAGTCCAGAGAGTAGAAGCAGTGATTTGTGGCTGGGTTACATTGTTTACATACGTTTCTAGTACGAAGGGAAATGATATTGTATTTCTCGTTCAGATAACTCCTGTCAACACAAAAAACTAGCATGTGCTCGGTATTTGTCTTCTCTTTTTTATTCAAAAGCTTTAGTTTTCTTAATCTGAGAATTCAATGGAGTGTCCGTGACCGTTTTTAATATTAATACATTCGTATTGAAAAGGCTCTAAATGTTACTTTGATCTATAACTAAGTTTATCATAAAATTATGGTGACGATGGTTAGGTTTTCTTAGTTATCCGTCCGAATCAAGACATTTTTCTTTAAAATTTGAAAGCTTGATCTTCGGATCTTATATAAAAATGATAGTGTAACTTGAGTTAATGCCTCTGATCAAAGTGAAGTGACTTTTCCTGTAAAGCCAGTGAGTGTCAAAATATCGAGCTTATAACAGGCTACCATGCAGCTGTTTTTCTGTTGATCATTATTGTAGAAACTAGAGAAGTTTCTTAGCACTTCTCTCTCGCGTTATATCAGCAAGAAAACAGACAGAGCCATTCTTCAACTCTAATGACGCTTCGGAGTTCAGTGTCTTTTTTGACGAGATTCATATTTGAATTGTAATAAAAATGCAATCTTCACTGCGCAGTATATCATATGATGGTTAGAAAAATATCCTGCTAGTTCTTCAAAATGCTGGCTTCTTTGAGCAGAAAAGGAACGTCAAATGTAGTGTACATTTATTAAAAAATTTAAAAAAATAAGTTGTGTGATCGATAGCGTATGTATGTATCATGATGAAAGCACGAATAAATCAATAGACAATAAAATAGTATGTTAACCGGCATTACATCGAAAATCGCTATCAACTATGGTCTAAATACATGACTGAAATTATAAATTAATCTACTTCAAACTAGAGCTGCATCGAAAAATTTTATAGAATCATATTTACTTTCCGCGAATCTTTGTCGATAGTGATAGCACAACAACTAAACTTTTCGAAAAAACCTGTGCGTTTAAATGTGCGATAAAAATTTCTTCAGGATAATGCAGCGTAAAACACGTTAAAGATTACAAAAGTCTTTATCTTGCGGGACTTCAACTTTGAGTATCCATATAAAAACATTGATAGCCAGGTCTTTTTGATTTTGGTGGAAATCTTGTAGATTTTTTTTAATTCAAACTTTCTTTTTCTGACTGAGGTAAGAGGCAAAACCAAACAACAAAGCTGATTTAATTCAATTGAAAGAGAAGTACGACGTTATTTCCACGCTTGTCTTCAACATTTGCGATCTAATCTTTTGTTCTTCTCCTCTTTATCATAATTAGACAACAGATCAAAATGAACCCACACAATCCTAAAATTTATTCAGTAGAAAGCATACTCTTTCGATTCCAAAATCATTATAAGTTACAACAGTTCAATTTATGCTTTTCTTCCCACATAAGTACTCCATAATGGGCATTTACCATTCATTTATATTAGAATTTATATCAAATATGGCAATTTTTCTCGATTCCGACAACTTTTCCCCATCTTCGATCTCATCTATCTACCAACGGTATCATCAGGCAATCGAATCAAAAAAGGTTCCTGAAAAGACCAGCTTCTCTTTCAGAAAACTTGATTGCAGTAATATTCACGCATATTCTGAAAAGGTACCAAATGCTCCAGTTTTTTTTGAGTTTCCCTTCTCTCGTTCTTCTGTTTTCATCTTTTTGCGACTAAAAATCGATGGAACTTGGAAAGCGAGGTGTATACTCCGAGTTTGATGCCAAAAAACACTGTCCTCGTGCTAAACATAAAAAATATATAGGTAAATCCATTTAGAAAAGGGTGGAGTGAGTGTGGGTGAGGGTGTCGGTGTTGGTGGGGTGTAGGTGTGGATGTGATGTGGGTGTTGGAGTGTTTTCTCATCCTTAAGCACACTCACACCCACACCCTTAGCCCCCACCCACAACCACTCCCATCCACACCTACACCTTTGCATTTGAGGACAAAGGTTCATAAATAATTGAATATTTCGCAATGAATAGTCAAATAAAATAGTCACATTTTTTTATTTTTTTGACACTAATCAAAATTTTTCACTTTGTTGTAATGGAAAGTAGTCCGTTGAGACAAGTAATAAACGTTTAAGTACTAATGTGTGAACGTCAGGTGTGAAATATAATAAATCGATTATTATACTAAAAGGGCGATGGCTATAATCAATAGTTAGTTTAGTAAGTTGTAGGAAAGGAATAATGTGATCGATGTTACCAGTTGCAGACCGCTTAGAACGAGTAATACGTTGATTGGAGATAGTATGTTCATTGGCATTTGGAAAATATTTCGAACAATTGGTTGTTCCTGGTTCATCTTGGATGATAACATGATGAACTGAATCGAAAATAGTTTTCTCATGACATGCATACAGGTTCAAATTCAACTTGACTGTTAATGCAAAGTATTTTCTTCTATAAAAAGAAATCTAATGTGTAATATTGAGCGAAATTCACTTATTTTTACCTATATGGTTGAATTGAGTAGAAGATTCCACGTAAAGGTCCTCCAGATTTCATATCATGTTCAAAGAATCATTGTCGTTCCAACTAAAATGGAGAAGTGAACTTCTGAAATAGATTCTGATACATATTTTCATGGTTATTACTATAGAGTATTTCGTATGTATATTGAAAGTCGCAGATTTTTAAACATGGCATGTGAGATGAAATCAACTGTGTCCATAGATCGGCATCTAAATATGTGATGTCGCAGTTCTTAGCGTGAGTGCTGGATCACACTAACGCTAAACAATGATTAAGATGCGTTTTCTAGTCTGATTTGCTTGGAACATCTGCCAGAATAGCAGAAGGTAGGCGTTCGATTTCCATGAAGCTGATCTTTTTCATCGTTCTGTCACATAACATCAGTGACACTACCTGCCTCTTTCGTTCTACACATATTAGAGCTAACAATAGTTTGATGAAATATGCAATACTTTAATTTGATCGAAATACTGTTGAATAAATGATTCGAATTGATCAATTTCTAGGTAGTCCGGTATGAAAGATAGATGCGTTAAATTACTTGAAACAGTCAAAAATACTCCTGTTCTTTGTCTAGAAGTTTCTAATAAATAATTAATAGATAAATGATGAAGGTGAGGAACATATAATAAAATAGCATCAACTTCAGTGTGATGATATTTATCATCGATAACAAGATGTCCTATAGAACTTGATGTATTTATAAACACAAGTAATAAGCCAAAATGAAGACTTTTTTTTCAAAGATATTTGGTAATATTTTAACGTTGGTAGATAAAAATATTAGGTTATCAATTGTATTTTTATCTGATTCATGGGTCATAGGAATGGCTAATGATTAAAGATTAGATAAAGAAGCTAAACCGACAAAAAGATTCTCCAAAAATGTTAATTCAAGGCAGGTAAAATTGTCTAGATCTCAATAAATAGTGTCGAATTGCTGTAAACAGATATCCTAGAACTTTCTAAGGGATATTTTGTTTATATGTGTGTTGATCTTATCTGATGTATTTTAATGTTCATTTTATCTTATATCTTCTTCATGTACCATTTCTAGATATGCAAATATTTTTCTATCTGTCATCGATCCCTTCCTCTACGATTTGTCACATCTCTTTCATTTTTAAACGTTTCTTTATTTCTCAATCTATAACTCTAAAAAGCTTTTGTACTGATTGGCTACTTCCAGTCAACAGCGCCTCTGAGTAAGTGAAATAAAAAAGGAACGTTCTATGTTCATTATGGTGCTAATTATATGCCTTTTCTCTCATTCTATCGTTTTCTCTAATGTCTATGTTTGCCTCTATCACAATTTTATTCTTTCTATTCTGTCACGATTTGCGACGAAATGAAAATGAAGGTATAAGACTTACTTCGTTTTATGGGCCATCATTACTCAGGCAGACTACTGATGGAAAGAAATGGCGTTCTGTATGCGTAAAAACATCGTTCTTTTTTTGATTGCTTGACTAGGTAGATATTTATGTTGTAAGTTTTCCATCACGTGTGATTTTTCTCTATACTATTCGTCGATAGTGAAGGTAATTTTGATTTTTTTTATTCATCTTGTTTCTTCGCCTCTGATGTCACCTACATTTTTCTTTACCTACTCTATAGATATATGTATTTTTCAATTATTTCACATGTATTAGCTCATACTTTTTTCAAATCGTCATTCATGTGCTACAATTCCAACAAACCGATAAACAAGAATCATGATCAAATTTGCATGTTCTCTTTTTGAAAGACCTCCTATAATAGATGCTCATCACTTTTGTGTGTCAATCATTCAGTTTTTTCATCAATAGTGTTGCTTTATTTTAGGTTATTCCTCTCTACGAATTGACAGCAATTTTGTGATTACTACCAAGTAAGAAAAGAATAGACCTTCGAATGACTTCTAATGTAAAGTTTATACTTCATCTGGAGGCTATCTATCTGACCCTTTCACGAATAACATCTCATCGCCCTCTATTACAGAAATTAGACTGTTCCTCTGAGAATGCTCCTCAATTACGGCCTAGTTTTTTGTTATTTTTTTTTATCTAGAAGACTGAAAATTTTTCAGAAAAGTTTTCTGGTAATGAAATAAGGTTTTTTCAGTAATTAAGAGCTATAAAGTCTGATTTTTTACTCAAAAGCGGGGTTTTGGCTGCTAAAATTTAAAAATTTCTCAGTTTTTCGGAAAAGCCATGGAATTCTATATTAAGGGGATGAGGTAACGAAAAGAAATTTGTCCACAGACAGGAATCAAAATAAACGTCCACCGTAATCTTTGATAATCATCGAAAATGAGGGCAAGACTACATTTTTTGCCGACATAGTTGGAAGTTATATGTAAAAGTGAGGAAATATTTCCATCATAGTCAATACAATATTTTTTCGGTTGTCAAAATTACACAAAAACTTTCTTGTTTAGAATTCATTCTTATGCAAAAGGCAAAGCAAACATTCTTTACTAACTCGTAGAAATTCAAAGATAGTTTGTCGCGGAATTCATGTTTATCACATCAGAGTACGCCACGTGATTAGGACCACTAGTTTTGATATACATTCTGTGTCTGAATAAATGTATTCATGCTTAATTTTTTTTTCAGATCCTTCAATTAATTAATTGGTTTTCTCAATAGAATAATTATAAACACAATCGAAGTTTACTCGAACGATGAATTCAGTGCATTTTTACTCAATATTCTATATTTTAAGTGCTGTTTATCCATTTTCTGGATCGCTGAATGTTGAAAGAGCCGTTCGAGTTCGACGGGTGTCGTGGCAATTTATAGAAACAGAATGCATCGTAATCAATTCCATGGCAAAAGAACGGTTTGATGAGCTAACAATAGACCGTGGTGCAGGACATGTAACAGAAAGAAAATCATGTGGATTTGACGAAAAATTTCAGGTAGAATATCAAACACGTAAAGGTCAACACGTTACAAGTATGATTCAATCTTATGGTCGGAAAATTCCACGAAAAACGAAAGTAAGACGATATGCTCTTAAACAATTTAGAACATTTTCATGATCAACTAAAATGTTGAATAAGATATGATTCATATTCAGCAATTGTCCATGTGAATAAATACTGAATCAAATCTTGTTTTCTTTTGTCACTAAAATAATCTTTTTCAAGTTTTTATTCTGAATCAAATATAATTGTATGCTTTTTGAATTAAGCCTGGCGATCATGCCAAATGCGAATACCATCCGATCTATGTTGAAACCGTTCGATGGACTCTTCATAACAAAAAAAATTACACCTCTGACGATCCGATAGATACGATTATGGGCGTTTCATTAGCAATAATAATGTTAATGATGGGTCCGCTTATTTGCTGCATAATATATATAAAACATCAATAACTGGGTCGTAAATAGAGTTTTACGTTTATTTTTTTGCGAAGATATATAAATAATTAAAATATAGAAAAAATCGCTATTGATATATTCGAATTGTACATAATGCGTTCAAAACGTTGCCGAACTGATTTCATTTAAAAAACACTTTTCTTTGTCAGAAAAATTCAATTTAAAATTTTTGAAAACTGACTTCAGATTCGGATTCTGCGACCTCGATTTACTATCGTCAACCTTTATAACCTATCGTTATTTTCTTCAAAAATTCTGTTTTTCTTGATAATCGGTTTGAACCGTTTATCGTAGGTACGGTTACCGTAGGGCGATCGGTGAAACGGTGACGGCTAACCGGTGATTAATCGTCACTGCTGCATCCCTAGGAGCCGAACGCTTACCATTAAAGTGTTTTTGTGTAGGGTGTGGCCGTGAGTGTAGGTGTGAGGAGAATATTGATACCTGTAGCGACGTCCACACATCCACGTCTCAGCCGCGAGCGTTTGTTTAGACGTACGGATGTGTACAATTCAAACAGTGGTACTAATGTATCTAGTTGAGAATGCCGGCGTAGGATTAGCTATGTGCGTGTGTGTGATGTCCGTAGATCCGAGTGTCTATGCTATGGATGTGGATACGGAAGCATGAGTTCTTCAGCGGGTGGATATGATTTATTCATCTCATCTAGTCCCCCTATATGCGTTCTGAGCTGATACTCACACGCTTTTACAGCTCACATCATACAGCAATAGATGTTTCTCTTTTTATTGCATTTGAAATATAGCTCCCTACATGACTATAAATCTTTTTAATATAATAAGTAATCTTAATTGTAGAGAGTTTTCTTAATAAATAAATCTATATTTTAAGGAAATTTTCGATCTTTGTTTATTACGATCATTTTCAACCTTTTACCATGAAACTTAAAAGCAGATGTTAACAAGAGAAAAAATATATATACTCAATTACAAAATCAATGAAAGTGACAAAAACTTTATGTTCATTTGCAATTTTTTGAGTTTCTTTTCAACGGGTTGTTTGAAAAGATATTAATAGCTGTGATATCATTAACTTGTACATCAATAACTTTGACATCATTAACATTGAACACCATGAACGATGAAAAACATGAAAATTCATGTGAATTATTTGGTATATAAGATAAATTTTGATACAATAATATGATAATTTTAATGCGATAATATGATGATTTCAATACA
>CAJNOP010003327.1:1406-13417 GCA_905250075.1 Rotaria sp. Silwood1 | reverse complement strand
AATACTTACTTGATTCTATAAAAAATTAATCTAAATAAACCTAATGTTCCTATATACTCAAACGATGAGTACCGTAAATATTGAATATCTCCCTCTAGGCAAGCCAAGGGCCGCTAATATTTTAACCTTGTTAGTTTGTCGTTGAGGGCTTTAATTTCACGCGAATATGTCCCATTTTTGAGACGGACAAGACAAACACTTCCATTGTAAGCAAAGAAAATTTTCGTGGAGACAGTGAGGCAGGTAAATTATATTCCGTGGTTGAGGCCATGGATATGAAGTTAGCTACTCAGAAATTCTGGACCATGGGTTGCTCTTCATAAGTACCCTAGTCGGAATCTCTGGTTTCTAATGTCGAAGCGACTTCTGCTACAGAATTTTCCGACAAAACTGTTAGTAACTTTTTTCGTCTTTAGCCGTCTGAATATAAATGCATGCTGGTGTGTCCAACGAACAAACTTGGACTTCACATGCAACGTTACTAATGAACGACGTTCCCTTATCGAATCCAGTTAAAAACCCTTCTTTTTTATGTTTGGAACAGTTTTACATTCTTTGGCAAAAAACATAAAAACCAGGATTAATCTATACATGTATTAAGAAAAACATATGAGATTACCGGTGTGACGCCAAGTGAGAGCAGAATTGGTCCGATGATTGGTACTTGTTGAATTAGACCGATTGCAATACGTTTAAATCCGCTGAAACCAAAGAACTATTTAAGAAATGGTTCGTGAGCAGTTCACACAAATGAGTTGCATACCTATAATTTGGTCAAAAATTGATTCCGTTCCTTCTTAACCTCACCCAACTAACATCTTTCGACTCACTATCTGTCAGACCCGACTTTTGATTACGATGAGATCATGAAAAGTAAAAGGTTGATTTGGTCACTTTGTAGGGTTCTAAAATGCTGATTTTTTAATACATTGCAGAGAATTGAATTCTATATCGATATGTAGTTTTTTATTTGGTCTCAAGCTTTTGTTAACATGAGAAAAGTCCAATACTGTTCGATCGAGATGATTTGATTTTAAAAAAATTTGTGTCACCCTTCAATAGAACGTGATTTTCAGATTAGCATCTACTCTACAAGTGGAGCCAACAATTCTCTATCTTTTGCCGTATTACACACGAAAAATGTGGATGGAAAATGACAGAATAGAATAAACGCTTCCACGAAACCTGGTATCTTTTCATCCTGAAAATTCAAAATGTCCTTACTCGAGAAGGATTGATCGAGAAAGCATGAAACTCGGGTTCTAGAGGTTTCTCGAAGTGCTCTATTGGTTGAACGGAGAAAGAGGAAAATCTTATTTTTGACTATGCTATGCGTGTGTAGACCAATGCTCGTTCACTTGATGAGCTGGTGAATCCTCTGTTATACATGAAGAAAATCGGCTTACCCGGACAGACAGAAGAATCCATACATCTCAAGGATTATGCCAATGAGTGGATACTTGATAAGAAGTAGACATGCAATGCCGCTAAAGAAGAATATCGTCCCTTTTAGTTCCTCAGGCTGGAAAAAGAAGTGGAGAGTGCGCTGGAATCCAACCATCAAGCATACGCCGAGCAAGAAGACGACCTGTACCAAAAGAAAAAAATGGCATAGAAGAGACTTAGACATTCGCTCGTAAACTTACATTGCCAACAGCGATCATACTATTGTCAAAAAGAAATATCACGCTAAGAAAAATGAGGGCAACACCTAAGATCGACAAGCCAAGGCCAATCTCTGAAAACAGATATAGATTATGAAGTATAAAGCATATTACAAAAGAAACAGACTATTTAATTTGCTTTGAAGATCTTCCGGATGATCGGACATTTTGTGAAGGCAACAGCAGGTTTTAGCTGGACAAATTGTGGATCTTCTATGGCACTGTTTTATTAACGTTTTTTTTATCAAGCAGCCAGGAAGACTGTGATCTTTTAGAGCAATGCACTAATATATCTGAAAAAGAAGATTGTGATTTTTCTCTCTTCTATGGGTGAATAAAAAGTCATGTTTTTGGTGGTCCAAATATTAAGCCGCTCACAACTGAAGACCCTTGGAGGAACGATACACCAGACGTAATAGAAGGCCCTTCCATAATTAATAAACTTCTCGAAAAATTGGAACTTTAATCAGTATATTTACATCACAATATAACTAGTTTTGAGAGTTTTGGGCTGAAAACCTTAAATACTAATGTCAACGTTATTTCTCGGCATTTAAAACCTTGATAATCGCTTCCCAAATCCTCAGAATCGTTTTGGTTCTCTAAAAACCTCTTCTAATCAAAAATTATCAAAATAAATGAGACAAATAAAAGATCTATTTGAAAACTTTGTACGCTTGGGCATAATAGAAGACCTCAGGTCTTCCTTTGCCGAGAGGGCTATTGTTAACTAGCTACAGCCTTCACCGGTACAACAGCGTATAGGCAAGAAACCAGATATTTGTTCACACGAATCATTGCAGTTTTTATACCTGCTTCATTTAGGAGTCGAGATAAATCATTTATTGAACTACTGAACCGTCAGATGTTATATTTACACTTAATAATTTTGATAAATGGCTCAGTATAAAGACCAAATCGTTAGAGCAACAGCCAAAATACACTAACGTTAAATGTTTAAAGTTGGAAAGTATTTTACAAAACCCTTTTCTTTCTCATTATGACCAAGGAAATAAGATTCGGGATTTCTGTATAAATATAAGTTTGTGATTGTGATCATCTTGTGTAAAAACGTGCATAGTTCACATCATTGTAGGATGATTCTAAATTTTTTCCTTTGGTAGTCATTGATAATAATTGTGATGCTTCTTTTAGTAGCTCTACACTCTAAAAAAAACGTGTTTTACCGAACCTAAAAAGGTTCTTATCCTCGGCACACGGTAAGATTCTTTTTTGGTTTCGTAAAAAACGAGGTTTCGTACAAAACCATTTATGAATAACTGAAATAAAGGTTTCGTACTGAACCCTTTTACCAAACTAAAAATAAGGTTTCGTGGGCAGGGTTCCGTATCGAACCTATACAAGAAACAGAAAAAAGGTTCCGCACAGATAGTTTTCTGCTAAACCTTTTACAAATTGAAACCAAAAGGTTTCGTGCATAATGATTCGCAGTAAACCTGTTTTTAACCGTCCAGTCAGTCATTCATTTAGTTTAAACTCGAACCTACTGATGACTATCAGATTTGAATCAATCTAGAGTATATGATAGATTGATTCAAATCTGAAAGTCATCAGTACGTTCGATTTTTAATTAAAGTAATGACTGGCTGGATGATTAGAAACAGGTTTAGTGCGAATCAATCTATAATATAAAAATAAATAGATTTGTTTTATTCTATAAAATCAAACTTACTCTTGATTTTGATGTTTGAATCAACCTATAATGGAAAAATTAATATAAGTTATTTAATATATAATAAACTTACCTATTCCATGTCTGAGTCAACCTATAATAGAAAAATAAATAGATTCATTTTATTTTATAAAATGAAACTTTCTCATGACCTTCTTGCTTTTGTCAATCTATAATATACGATTAAACGGAATAGAAAAATATAATATTTTTTAAAACATCATACTCACTGCTCAAGTCATTCAAACCACTCTATAGATTCTACCAAAAACTAATCGAATCCTCCATCAGATTTCTATGAAAACCGCCCTCTTTCGAGTAAATACCTGCTGAATGCCTGTTTTAGACGTTACTCATGCAATACTTCAAATATCCTGAATTATACCAAAAAGCTCGGGAAGGGTGTGGGTGTGGGTGTGGGTGTGGGTGTGGGTGTGGGTGTGGGTGCGGGTGTGGGTGTGGGTGTGGGTGCGGGTGTGGGTGTGGGTGTGGTGTGGTGTGGGTGGGGTTGGTTGGGTGTGCGTGTGGCTAGAGAATGAAAATATATTAATACCCACATTCCGCACTCACACCCACCCATACCTACACCCACACCCACACCCTTTTTGAGGGATAACTGGGGTACCATCTGTAACCTTTGAGGGCTACCTGAGGATACTCTCTGTAACCTTTTGTAGACTATCTCAGGGTACTATCTGTAGCTTTTTGAGAGGTACCTGTGGGTACCATCTATAACTTTTAGAGGACTACCTGATGGTACTATCTGTAACTATTGAAGGATTATCTGGGAGTATCATCTAGAACATTTGAGCACCTAAGGGTATTATATGTAACTTTTTCAGGACTATCTCAGGGTACCATGTATAACTGTTTGACGGCTACCTCGGAGTACTGTCTATAGCTCTTCGAGGGGTACCTGGGAATACCATCTGTAATTTTTTCAGGGGTGTCGCAAGGCATAGATAGAACTGGTACCGGTTACTGGCCGGCCCGGTAGAAATCTGAATTTTGGATCGACTGATCTACCGATCAACTGATCCAGACCAGTATTTGCCGGGCTGACCGGTCTAAATTTTTCACTCTCCTACTCTATGATTGTATCCATAGAAAAAAAAACAAGTGGAATCAATGCTAATCTGACTGCTCACTCAAAAAATAGTTTAACAAATAGTTTAGACCAT
The DNA here is from genome assembly GCA_905250075.1 of Rotaria sp. Silwood1. Lineage (NCBI taxonomy): Eukaryota > Metazoa > Rotifera > Eurotatoria > Philodinida > Philodinidae > Rotaria > Rotaria sp. Silwood1. Next base: position 8,879 of record CAJNOP010003327.1, on the reverse strand, counting down.
ACTCTCAATGAAACTACTGTTGTCAATAGTGAAACATTATGCCAGTATGCGGCAACAACTAGGATAGCTCACAACACTTCACTACGGAACAACATTTTATTTTAAGGCTCGGCCAGTTCTCTGTAGATCGGCATTTACTCATAGGCTAACGTATCACCAGTATCCCGTTCATTACCGGTACAGCAGTTTTTTACCGGTAGACCGGCATTTTACTGATAGACCGGTTCCATCTATGTCTCGGGGTGCTATCTGTAGGTTTTTAGGGCTATCTCGGAGTACTATCTGTAGTCTTTTGAGGGCTACCTCCGGATATCATCTGTTGGTACCATCTGTAACTCTTTGAGTGCTATCTCAAAGCACTGTTCTATACATGTTTAAGGACTATTTGAATATATTGCATATTTTCTTTTTCTTTTACTATTAGGCAAAGTATTCACTTTACGCTCGATCAGGAACGTAGCGATACTATTATCTTTAATACGAATATCAAATACAATTGAAAGTATATCATATTGGTAGTGGGTCTATACTGGGCCTGAATTAGGCGAGATCAGTTACCGTTACATATCAAGCAACAAGAAAAACTTGAAAATTTAATATTTTCATTAGAGGGACGCACTTGTTGTAAATAACGGTGTTCTCTAAAGTTTAAGGAAAGACTCTCGGTACCAAACGATCCATATCTCTATAAAGTAGTTTGCTGGAAAAAGTAAACTCACAAACTTCGAAAAATCAATCAGAGATTCGAATTCCTCAGCCTCGAAGGTCGTAAATCCAACTTTATAGAAAAATCGTTATTTTCGCAAAACTTTCTCTCCTTAATGAAAATGTAAAACTCACAAATTTTCCATGATTCTGGGTAGCGTAACGATAACTGGCCTCGTTTAATTTTGATCCAGTGTCGAATAAATATCAATACTACCAATACCGTATTGATATTATTATATATCTGCTCTCGATACTATATTAATTATTTTCTCGATATGCTAAGTAAACTTCGTCCTTTTCCTATCTTTATTCTGATTGCCTGATGTTTTACTTTTTCCACGCTGCTTTTTTCCGGAGAAGGATGCATATACATTGGTTGCTGATCCTTTTTCATTATTTTGATTTTTGATAATAAGTCCTAACGGTTTTCCATTATACTACTGAAAATATAAGAATTTTCAAGGAGGTTAAGCACTGGAGCTAACGCTGAACCATTCACAGTTAGGGAAAAAAATTAAAAGCTTATAAGTATACAGAAATATAAAATACTTCGTACGAAGTACATGAAACCCATTAGCATTTAATGAAATCATGCAAGGTTTTACAAGCGAACTGCGAAACCTTACAACAGACTACGAAGCTATCAACAGATTTGTGTAAAATATACGAAACCATTAAATATCTAATACAGTGATGAGTAGTTATGTATAAATAATATAAAACCCTTCAATACTATACCGAACTATTGATGGTTTCGCAGAGAAAAGACGGAGCCTTTACATTGACAATGAAACTAAGAATGGTTCCGTCAACATATTACGAAACCTTCCGAAACTCTGCAAAGGCATGAATGGTTTAGCTCGTAATGTACGAAACCATGAAATGTTTAGTTCATGATATGCGAAACCACGGTCGGATCTACGAAATCCACAGAAGGTTTCACGCGAAAATTGCGAAACCGTATGAATTCTGCTGAACTTAACAAAAGTTTCGTACGAAAAGGATGAAATAATTTTGATTTCACTTAATCTAAAATCGTTCGAAGCAAAAATACGAAACTTTTAGAGTTCGGTAATAAACCTATTTTTTTAGAGTGTGGCTTCGCACGAAGCATGCGGAACCTATTAGCACTTAAAGTAACCATAGAGGGTTTCATACTAAAATTACAAAATCTTAGATAATTCTACGAAACTACAAACTGTATCGTGCGAAATATATGGGACCTTCTGATGCTCTACAAAAATACCGGCCATTCCGTGTGAAATATACGGAACCTTTCGACGGCCTACCAAACTATCGACCGTTCAGTATAAAATATATTGAACCTTTAGATGACTTACAAAACTATCGATCCTTCCGTGTAAAATATACTAAACCTCTAGATGACCTACGAAGCTATTGACCGTTCAGTATAAAAGATACTAAACCTTGATATGACCTACGAAACTATCAATCGTTTCGTATAAAATTTACGAGCCCTACATAGGGTCTCGTTGAAGACTTGCGAAACCGTGTGAAATCTGCGGAATACGGATGTCAGCGTTCCGTTCATAGAAACGGGGAACAGAAACGCAACATACATTTCGTTCACTTTTAATGGAAGCTTTACAAAGTCACTGGAGGAAAGGCAATTTCATAAAAGTCATGGACTTTTATCAAGTTTAACCAAAAGAGATGGGACGATAAGGGCATTTTTCTCCCTTAAAAAGTTTTGGAAAAAAACTACCTGGCGATAATAAGTCGCTCATGGGCTACAACATGAGCGTATTTGTTCACCTTAGTTCGACATAAAAAATTGTTGCACCTGAACCCCTCGCCCCCACGGCACACCTGGAAAAAAGTTTCTTTTTTGTTTTTGGTCAAATTCATGTTGCAGTATAGAATCAATCATCCTGATCACGAATATCAATATGGTTTTTATCTAAAGTCTTCTAATAAGCAATGATGCAAAATTGTCGATGATTTTGGTTCTTGGCAAAAATTTAAAGTTTCATGTGGTTTATGAGCCATTGTCGCCGTAATTTAACGTTCTACACTTTTGAAAACTTATCTCACATTGGTAATTTGGTATTGTCTATCTAATGATGTAAAAATTATAGCATTTCAATACATTAAACAGTTCGTTAAAAACGGATTACGAGGAAAAGTTTCGGATAAATGCGATCGATGACTCTTACTGAAGCCATATCACTCAATATATAATCGTATCGCCCTGTGAATTTGATATAGGTAGGTGCAGCTTTTTACGCTCTATGTGAATGTGTCTTTGAAAAGGAGAAAAAACATGTTTTTTTGTGGGAAAATGGTCGGTTTGAAATGAAATGTCATTTTTTTTTATCATATTGTCACACTTCTTAGAAGCTGTGCGTCTCTGTATTCGTTTAACTAACACAATTAGTATTCCATTAGATAGAACGTACTTGATTACCAATATTATATATTTCTAAAGCACTATAGATCCTATCTAGATCGCTCGAAAATGATAGCAAGTCTTTTTAGTACAAGGGTTAGTTAATGCTAAAAAATCGTCAGTGTGCTTAGGCGAGCTCCACCATAAAGACTGCGTTTTCGAAAACACAATCACATTGGAACAATAAACAAGTTATGGACTACAACTCTGACATACTTAGTGCCACTTATTAGCTATCGAGGTTTTTCACACCTGTACCTCCCTCCAGCTCTCAAAACCCGAAAAACTGTTTTCAATAATTATTAGTGAAACCAATGCTATAATGCACAGCTAATGACACTAATCACGAATAGCTCCTTGTTTTTTCTAGAAACCACCTAAATAAGTAAGAAGATGGACTATTAAACATTTTAACCCCAGACAAAACCGACTATCATCCGTGTTTGTTTTTTTGAGACACTCTTGCCTCAACAAAATTCTCTAAGTCTTTGAAAAGCCATTTAGAATAGGCAATCACGTATGCTCTATCTAATGGAACACTAATTGTATCTATTAAGCTAATACAGAGACGCACAGGTTCTAAGAAGTGTGAGAATATGATTAAAAAAAATGACATTTCATTTCAAACCGACCATTTTCCCACAAAAAAACATGTTTTTTCTCCTTTTCAAAGACACATTCACATAGAGCGTAAAAAGCTGCACCTACCTATATCAAATTCACAGGGCGATACGATTATATATTGAGTGATATGGCTTCAGTAAGAGTCGTCGATCGCATTTATCCGAAACTTTTCCTCGTAATCCGTTTTTAACGAACTGTTTAATGTATTGAAATGCTATAATTTTTACATCATTAGATAGACAATACCCAATTACCCATGTGAGATAAGTTTTCAAAAATGTAGAACGTTAAATTACGGCGACATTGGCTCATAAACCACATGAAACTTTAAATTTTTGCCAAGAACCGAAATCATCGAAAATTTTGCATCATTGCTTATTAGAAGACTTTAGATAAAAACCATATTGATATTCGTGATCAGGATGATTGATTCTATACTGCAACATGAATTTGACCAAAAACAAAAAAGAAACTTTTTTCCAGGTGTGCCGTGCACTGTAAAAAAAAAAGGTATTTTACCGAACCCCCGAAAAAGGTTCCGGAGATCTGAAAAAGCTTGCAAGTACATTCAAATACTTAAAAAATGATTCTTCAGTTCTACAAAACCTTTAAAGGTTCTTCCCCTGGACGCACGGGAAGAACCTTCTCCTGCAAAACCTTTTTTAAAGTTCCGTACAGCAGAAAAAAGTTTCGTAAAAAGAGTACGAAAGCTTTAAAGTTTCGTATTAAATTCTACTGGCTTAGTACGAAGGGTGTGGGTGTGGGTGTGGGTGTGGGTGTGGGTGTGGGTGGGGTGGGTGTGGGTGGGTGTGGGTATGGGTGTGAGTGTGTGGGGTGTGGGTAGAAGTGTTAGCCGATCATTTTATCGGCGGCGGCGACGACAAAATGTTTCCTATGTTATTTCACAGAGTCTTTCGTAGATTCCTACCGTTAAGACAAACATTAGACGTTCTGTCCTCACAGAATTATACCGCTGTTTTCCTCTTAGCACGCTCATGTCTTTTCATGGAATAATTTTTCCACTAGATGTAACTTTATTTTCATTAATTCAAAAAATTCACATTGTCCCATCATAAAATAACTTCAAACCGCACAACAAGAACTCATAATAGAAGCCGAAATGGCAATAATGTGACTATCCATCTAAAATGCAAACTAAATTCAAGCATGATAGCTTGTGGCTGGCACTTTATCTTTACTTTACCAAATAGAGTAAAATATTAGAACTTTACTTTACCCGATCAAGTAAAGTTAAATACTTTACTTGATCCGATAAAATAAACTTAAATACTTTACTTGATCCGATAAAATAAAGTTAAATACTTTACTTTACCCGTTAAAGTAAAGTTAAATACGTTACCCAAAAAGTAAAGTAAAGTAAAGTGAAAAAAAATGAAGCTGTATGTTTTAAATTTTTTGGCAATTTCTTAGTTCAGGATCGTGTAGAAATAATCTTAGAACGTGTCAAAGTTTACTCAATATCGTTTCGTCTTAAAATTAGTGTGGAAAAAAATAAGTAAAGCCGAAAAATGTCGATTTTTTATGAATACATGAAAAATATTGTTTGGTTAACTTTATCCCACTTTATTATCCACATTCAAACTATAGTATTTTACTTTGCTCTACTTTACTTTACTTTACTTTTTCAAAGTAAAATAAAGATAATGTGCCATCCCTATGCTAGCTCGAATTAGATCATAAGTGAAACTAACATTGAAATTAGAATTTGAATCCAAATCCAAATTCAAATCCATACTTTTCTGTGAGTGGAGAAAACCAGCAAGATTTGTTTTCATTGATTATTTGAATTCAAATTGAAACTAAATATTTTTCTTTTTTCTAAACTGGCAGGAGAGTGTCGATTGGAATTCGAATTCGAATCGCAATGTTAGTTACATTTACATTCGAACTCAAACTAGACAGTTAGTCGAAACTGCATACTGAATAAGTCAAGAATTGCGAAACGGAGAAAATAATAGCGATGAATATATTGTGCATGAAGGAATAAGGCAAATGAAAACCTAATAAATATGGTAGCGTCACAAAATCACAAGGAGACATATTTGCTTATCAGCTCGGTTTTCAGACCATATGTCATCCAAGAAAAAATGCACTAATTCCTATTTTTTAAAAGTTCTGTTGGTTTCAGCAATCTCTAATTGTCACATAGATCAAACTTGAGATATTACTGATTATTATCAACAAGTGATAATTTAGAAAAAGAGGAAGCTTGAACTGCGATCTTTCACTCGATCGGCGGCGGCGGCGAAAAATCGGCGGCTAACACCTCTAGGTGTGGATATGTGGGTATGGGTGTAAGTGTGAGTGTGTGGGTATGGGTGTGTGGTGTGGGTGGGTGTCGGTATGTGGATATGAGTGTGAGTGTGAGTGTATGGGTATGGGTGTGGATGTGTGCTGTGAGAAAAAAATTGGAGTTGTGCAAAAACCTTTTCGGGGGTGATGCTGTTGAGTACTAGACAGAACCTTCAAAAGATGGTTCTGCCTGGAAAAGGATTCCGTAATAAATTGGTGAAACCATTCCTAATTTTTTAGACTGGTTCTGCCCTTCGCATAAAGTGTTATACCATTTAAATGGTTCATCATTGAACCTTTCCTACGTGGAAACATTCCCAAGTGATACTCATGGTTTGGGCTCATATTTCGCTCATAAGTACGATTCAGTATGATCAGAAAATCCCTAAAAGATTTCGTGCCATTAGGCCTTTATTTCAAAGTTATGACCGGTATACCGGATTTTCAACCTTGGACAAGCAGTTTATACAAAATTGAATGAAAGCATTTCGGGCTGAAATTTTGCTTAACAGTAGATTTCATCAATCTCAGAAGGTTGTTAAACTTTCAGTTAAAGCAGATCCTTGCTGCTCGAGATATTTGCATACTGAACAAAAGTGCCATTTTCGAAAAATTGTCATAATATTTACTTCTTTTAATATGCAATATCTTGAGCGAGGTTATGGCAAATCTTAAATTGTAACCAGCTTTCATTAAATATCTGGCCTATGATATCTGGTGTTTCATCTGCCCACCAGATATTTACACCTGGCAACATTCAGAAAATTGATAAGATATCAGATATTTACCTTTTCTCTATAATTTGCAAATGTTGACTGAGATGTTGGTGAAACTTACACTCTCATGCCTTTCATGTGAATACCTAGCGGATATCAGATATCAGAAATTTACCTTTTCTCCATAATTTGCAAATTTTGACTGACATGTTAGTAAAAGTCATAGGCTGATGCCTTTCATTCTGAATAACTAGCAGATATTCGATATTAGATATTTACCTTTTCTGTATAATTTGCAAATTTTGACTGAAACGCTAATAAATCTCATAGACTGATGCTTTTCACGCCAACAGCAAGCAGATATCAGATATCAGATATTTAAGTTAAATATTTGATATCTGATATCTGCTTGCTATTCACATGAAACCAGATATCAAATATCGAATATTTAACTTAAATATCCGATATCAGATATCCGCTAGCTATTCACATGGAAGGCATCCGTCTACGAGTTTTACCAACATCTCAGTCCAAATTTGCAAATTATAGAGAAAAGGTAAATATCTGATATCTTGTATCTTGTCAATTTTCTGAATGTTGCCAGGTATAAAGGGTGTGGATGTGGGTATGGGTGTGCGTGTGTGGGTGGGTGTGGGTGTGGGTGGGTGTGGATGTGGGTGTGGGGTGTGGGTGTGGGTGTGG
>CAJNOP010003326.1:0-13420 GCA_905250075.1 Rotaria sp. Silwood1 | reverse complement strand
AATGTCAATTTCAGCTTGTTGTTGATCATCATCTTCTTCATTGTCTTGTAATTCGTTGGTAATATCCGTTAAATCTATTACATTATCAAGCATTTGAATAACATTTTCAATTACTTCGTCGTCTGAACTAATTGAAGAGTCAGACTCGATATCAATTTCTTGAGTTAAAGAAGGTAATGGTAATAAGTGAGTTTCTTCCATTCCAAATAAGTTTTTATTCACAACTTGAATGAAAATGAATAACTGTTACGAATCGATAGAGAATTAATGTTGCAATACAAGTATTAAAATGTATATATATGATTGTTTTTATATCGAAAATTAGAACACAATAAAAAGAATTATTTTTTCTATACAAAATTGTCGACGGTCACAATTGACGAACGAAGTTCAATAGTCAAAGAAGAAGATATACAAAACGAAAGAAATAGATTGACGACATGAACATTTAATTTAAAAAAATTGAAAATTATCAATAGAATGTTTGTCTTCTTGATTTCTCTATATATACACATTTCGAGTGGGCTTCTATTACGTCCGAAAAACTATAACTTTGGGACTGGGCTTCTATTCCGGATGGGCTTCTATTATAGGGTGGGCTTCTATTCTGCAGAGGGGTTTATTTCACCATAAGTCTTTTGGTTAGGGAACATCTATTTAATGAAAACACCTGCTATTTATGAAACTTGACTATCAGCATTAAAATTTAGAATCTTGAAGTCTATTGTGCAAAATATTTATTCTTACAAAAATGCTTTTGCTGACTTAAAAATCAAACTTAACAATGTCGCTAAGCACTTATACCACTGGTTAGAATAATTAGTTTCCCTACCATACAAAATTACTATTAAGTATTCTACGAAAAATAAACTTCTAAACTATAATTGTTCAGCCTCGATTTCGAGCAGTTTATAAAGCAGTTTCATCAATACATGTTTGCATCAATTTTGGTCAAGTTGTTCGTATACTGATTTTCAAATTATGAGCAGTGAACAGAAGTGAGAGATTTCATTGGAAATAAGGTCAAATTCACCTTTGGGTAACGAAATAAGTAAAATTTTCAATTGAAAGTGCTATGATAATACAAGTAATAAAAAGCATTTTTCACTTACGAATATAAGTATAGCCATTTTTAAAGATTTGCTTATAAGTACTGTTTTACTTTATTTGATGCATTAGAGAATACTCGCTAGTGATGTTTGTATGGCCAATTTTATATGATGGGTTTAGGCTTTTGAATGCTCGGAAACTCGCGCATGAGGACTTTTAAAAAGCTTTAGATATTAATAAAACTAGAAATGCTTCAAGGGCTTTCAAGAATACTTCTTTTGAAAGAGTATACAATAAAAGAGTGCTCTTCTTATCTATGTGAAACCATTTTTTGAATGTTAAAAGATAGTTCAAAACAGAGCTAGATTACGCTACAACTTTCAGAAGTTCAGAAACTATCATGCTAAATATAGTTCCCCTAAAGGTTCAACATAACACCTTGTTACTTAATACAAATGGGTCCAACTTTTCTATGCTGTGAAGAACTGAACAAGAACAACTATCATTTCATGGTTAAATGTTCTGAATAATTCTATTAGCTTTGTATCGAGAGGCCAGAAAATTTTCTTTAACAGTTTTAAAAAAATTGATTTATTTTGGTATTGTTCCAAATTGAATTATTGTAAGTCTCGATGACAAAGATACCTCCGATTTAAAAAAAATCAAGTATTCAGACGCGTACAAAGCATATACTTTTACACTGATAGCATATATTATTGATTCGCCACGAATTCAGCTCTAACGTCAGAAAAGTCGCTAGTGTTCGATAATGATTTGTGAGAAATTGATCACTTGTCTTCAATGCCACGTTCAGACTAACCTCGTTAGTTAGATATCAGTCATCACATGAGTCGAATAATGTGAGTACCAGGGTAATAGAAATATAGTGGTCAAATGAAATGAAGAAATGTTATAACTTTTTGGTGTTGTATGAACAAAGAGCTAGACATAGCATGATGTGTTTTTTCACTTTTCTATTCGAAAAAAAGTTGTTATGCATCAATTCATTTTCAACCAATAGAGCGATCTGTGTACAAAAGAGCTCGGAACGATTCAACTAGGTGTTTTTATCCAAATAAATAGTACTGAAATATATTCATACTCACTTCTTTTGGGAATGGTAACTTCTTGCGGTGCCAACACTTGTCTGAATCTATAATCCATGTCATTTTGCGTCTGTTCAATCTTGATCTGCAAGTAAAGTGAAACGAAGGTCTTAGTAAATAAACAATAAACTTAGTTTTTTCTGTATTTCAGAATGTCGTTCATTTGGCGACACTTCTACGAGGAGAAGTCTTCTGTGTGCCTGTTTGAATTAGAGATCTCATTTTTGTTTATTTAAAAACGAAAGTTAAAACGTTTGTTTTGCTTTAAAATTTAAAAATATCAAAAAATTTAAGCTTTTTTTTTTACAAACAAGTTAAATAAAGAAGTTAAACCTTTAGATACATTCCTCAATCCATTGACATTACAAATATTGTCAAATATCTTCAATGAAAAAAATTTTATCTTTTGGTCGCATCACAAGTATAAAAAATCAATAATCAACATTTATTATGAAACAAATGATACTTTGAATTTTGGTTTTAAACAATAAAGAGAAGACAATAGTGGCGTAACCACGAGAGGATCTGTGGGACTGAGCCCCCAGAATTGTTTGAGCCTTGCGTAGAAATATTTTAGTTCTCATGAAAAACAGTTGTTTTTCATTTGGGGGCATACTGAATAGCGTGAATGAGACACTTAAGTTCATTCTATTTAATATCCGATATTTTTTCGATAAAATGGAAGAACAATTTAATTTTTCAAACCAACGGAAAAATCTCTCTAATGAAAAAAGTTATGTACTCATTTTTGATTGTGGGAAGTTTCCGATCTGGTCATTGCAGTCTGAATACAATTTCATAAAAAGATATGGAAACTTTTTTGTTAGATTTAAACTGTCGATCTTAGTGAGAATGAATCTGTTTTCAGTAGTGTTACTTCGAATTTCTCACTACTATTTTTAGTGATGGACGAAAACATGATCACCTAGGGCACTATTTTGTATAAAAGGATATAGAACTGAAGATAATTTTTGGTACCTTGTTCGTCGAAAATATTCTCATAAATTATCTCATGCAGACTATCAAAAATTCTTGTTCTATTATTATGGCTCTCTTGCCAAAAAAAACAAGTTCGAATTTAGCTTTTGAAAAGTTATTTACTGAGGAATATAAGGGGTAAGAACCGACTTTTAATTCGAGTTTGCTTACTGAAAAGTGTGTGATATCAAAAACAGACAATTTTCTTTTAAAATAATACGCGACAGCAAAAATCAAGATTTTGTTGCAACGAAGCATTACGGCTATTCTAAATGATTCTCTACGTTTCCGTTTTTATCTAAGCTGTATCCAGTAATGAAACGAATTACTATCTGATAGTGTCACCTAAAATTTACTTTATATCAGCAAAATCGGACAAAGTGCTTTTGAAAATGTTTCTCTTAAGAGCAGGTATGTGTTGCTGGACAAATCTTTTCGACTATATTCTAACATACTGCAGGTGATACGTTGTAAAATTCCTTAATACTGCTGTAATGAACAAAAGAGAAAGCTTCAGTGCTCATTAAGGTCTTCATGAACGGACCTACAAATATATTTTGAACCAACTATCATATTGTTTGTGCTATCGCAGATTTTACTTTGTTTCAACTCAATGTATTTTAATTTTTGAAATACATTGGTAAAAAAGCCTTGCTACTAACTATTTCAATTGTAATAACTATGCTCCCTTATGTAGCATGCGGTTAATTTTAAGTGCTTAGTTTTGGGCTTGGACAGCATGTAGGAAATTACCTTTGACAATGACTTAGATTCGAATCATTATGTGAAACTGTATTTATTGTAGCTGAGCATGTCCATGCAAAACGTTATTCCGTCACGCTTTGTTACGTACAAATGACTCACTGTTTAAGACCAAATGTTTTTGCAGTTTTGAACAAAAAAATGTGCTTTTCAAAATGAGAAATTGCAAAGTTGTCCACGATTCCTCATTCATCAAAAACAGAGCGTGACGGAATAACACCTTCCGTGGACAGGCTCAGCTATCGAACATGAAAAGTCCATCCTTTGTGATAATAAATGTGAACTCAGAGGATACCCTCTAAGAAATTTTTAAGTACTGAAATACGGGCATCAACTAGCCCCGTATACTTTAAATAAACTAGAGCCTTAGTACCTTTTTTGCCAAAAAATGAAAAATACTTAACACCAACATTGTTCATTTTTTAAAAATGTTCGAGGCTGAGCTTTCCTAGCCTGAAATTCTGGTTACATCGTTAGAAGACAAAATCAGCTTTGAGAAGTATTGAATGAATGTAGTTATTTTCCGTGACGAAACATGAAGCTGAATTTTAAAACATGATATGCCTAACTCTATCACTGTATCAAATTGATTATCGTCATTATCGAGTTGGCAATTTTAAAAGTGATAGTACTTTACCAAATATCTGCAGAAAACTTTTTCATTCAAGGTCCGAAGAGACAGCAGCTACCAGTTAGAGTCCGATCGATCAGATAGATAGACAAAATCAGATTCTAAATCGGTTTTAGATAAAATATTTGCTTAATCAAATGAAAGGTTAACTCATGTATCTAAAATTCCTCAAGACTCTATGAATAGTTGTGAGGGCATTGATAACTATCCCACTTCGTTGAAGTTGCATTGACTGATCTTTTTCTTTATTGCTTGCAATATATGTTCAGATTTTTCTCGCATAGGCAATCAGAGTCGAAAAAGATTTTGGCATTATTAATTATTTCGATGTATGACCTCTAGTCAATTCACAGTTTTATAGTTAACAAACTTTTCCTTTTATGACAATAGAATAAAAAGACCTAAAAATCAATATTCAATATCTATCTGTTTCTGAAGTATAATTCGGAAGTGGGACAATTCTTTAATAAGTGGCATCTTCTTCTAGGATTTTACATCGTCTCTTCTAACTTCCATCTTACTTTCTATTCGAAAAGAGAATATTTTTAAAAAAGTTTACTTAAATAAAGCCCGTTTAGGATATGAAAGACTCCATGTATTAGCTAATGTTCCTTCAAAAACAATCTAAACCTTAAAATTATAGGTACACATATCAATCTTTAGGTTGAGTACACACTATTTCTGTCAACTATCGATGATTCAGAAACAATACAATATTGAAAATGTATTTAAAAAATTAATTTCCATATGGAGGTATGCTTCTCATCGCCTCATTTCCGTATGTGTGTTCAGCAAACCCATTAATAACTAGGCGTTAATTATTTCAATACATGCTCTCTTTAATTCAGACATAGGGAATGTAATCGAACATTAGCAACAATACACATTCTCTTTTTCTGTTATTCTGTCAATGATTTCTCGTGAACAAGTGGTTTCAACAACACTCAGAGGTATAGATGCACTAGTTTTGATTTAATCCATTCATATTGCTATTCGGGTATGGAGTTGATTGAAATCAGAATCACTATTGAGTTCATCTTATGAACGAAGGTTCTCATCTGCTGATTTTTGATTGATGTCAAGTATTTCACCACATGTAGAACTCCTCTATCGTAAAAATGTGTAAAAGGATATGTCCCTGTAAATCGCTTTCTCAACTTCTCACCGTTTTACGGAAATTTTCAATAATTTACAAATCATTTATTAAAAATAAAATTATGTTATATTATCTTGAAAGGATATGCATCGATTTATGTAATGGGTTGTAACAAAATGTAACACTAATTTTACTTGTAAACAAATCAGTGTTACATACTGATTCATTAGAAAGAGCTCTTCGAATAAAATATCCTCAACAAAACTCCATTTGACTCAAAAAATTCATCATATTTTTCTCAATCTAATATCGGCCGATTCGATGAAGAAGGATCACAATTGAGACAACATTCCATGGTTGACAATCGAATGAAAGCACAATTATAGAAGGTTTTTATTGGCATAAGTATAGAAAATTTTTCTGCGCCGAAAGAAACCAGTTTGAAAACTCTTTAAATATTTATGCATACGCTTTTACAGTACAAAACTGCGTTTTTAGAACATTCGAACCTATCAGAAGATCGATGAGACTTTTTCGAAACAAATATGATATCCGTGACTTTTACGGTTAGTTCTACATATTATAATATGTATTATGTCACACGAAGACAAACTTTTTCGATTATGATTAATGAGGACGACAAGCTCAAGAAAATGACCTAGGACAAAGTACAAAAGACAGCCTATAAAAAACGTTTTGTGTATAGTATTCATCTCTAGTCAATTAAAATTAGAGCTACATTTTGTTGCAAATAACTACATAAGCCTATGCATCTTTCTTTAGATGAATATTACCTAACTCGACCTTCCCATAGATAGGTTGTTAGCGGCCGACAAATCTCGTAAAACCGTAAGAAATCGAGCAAGTAATTTGTATAGATAAATCATTTTAGGTTTTTTTTTAGTCTCGAGAAGTTTCACGTATTACACAGTACTACATCGATCAACGCGTAGCATATCGAATCTTCGCTTAAAAGTCAAAGTCAATCTCAGTTTCAATTCCAATCAATTCTAAGAATTGATATTGGTGAATCCCTAAACAGATGATCAAATTCTATTAACATAGATGTACTTAGCGAAGAAAAACAAAGAAAATTTGAAGTGAAGACGAAAGACCCATGGCTCAGTACTCAATATATGCAATTCTAATCATAATTCAGGACTATCTCTATTCCTATATTACATCTATGTATAAAAAGCAAATTACAGACATTTTTCTATCAATTGCTAGATTATGGATGGAAAAAGAAATTTTCTAGACTTGAGCTTACAATCTCTGGATCTATACTGAACTTGTCCATGTCTAATTCATGATTTTCAAGTTGTTCAATTCACCTATCAACCTTATAAGAACTGTTGTATTTCATTAAGTCATTGTAAAATCGTAATTGCTTTATCGCTCTCAATAATATTTGACTAAACCATTTAATGTGCTACCATGGCTTCAGATCCTAGTGAAATTCTAGTAAAACCACTGGAAACGTCGATGGGAATACGACAATCATGCTTTTATGCGTAAAAGTCTTAGAAAAACTTCTTTATCTAAATAGTTTTCTGCATAGTTTCTGAGTGTTGTTTGTTGCCAGCATCTGACCTACACGTTCACACTCGCTATGTCATGATCAACTGACAAGACAAAATGAATATTGTACCTTAACATTTTGAAAATCTTCTATTTGGCGCTCGTTGTTTTTGTTGATTCTGCAAAAAAGAATGAAATAAATAAATAATTGATTGGATACCAATGCTTAGCTGAATGCATAACTTACTTTGTCTCCAAACGTTGTACAGCTTGTTCAGTTGCTAACCGAATGCCTTTGGTGAATACCTTATTTTTCCAGTACATTTCAGCATATTCTTTTTCGACATTCGTCTGATAGAAGTTGCTTTCGACATTGTTCTTAGATGATTCGTCTAAAGTGGATGAATGACCATTAAATCACGAAAGTGTGTTCAATTTTACCAGAGACATCTCCAAAGTAGCTGTTGTATTTATTGCGGCATAATAGATAGATTATGAAGCATACTGAATAGTAGATAATGCTTAATGGAGGGGGCAATATGGCTTTTTTACTGAATTCATCAACCAACCAGAACCGCTGATACCGCCAAATTATACGTGATTGTGTAAGTACACTTTCAATTGTCTCACTACATAGTACCGAACCAACATTATATAAAAAACCGAATATGTTCTGTTTATTCTGCACTCACTTAAACATTGCGATAAGAATATTCAAAAGAAGTACATTTGATATTACTACGAAGACAATTGCATATAAGAAAACAAATGTGCCATAGGCACCATTTTCTAAAGAAAATAGGAATGGATTTATCATTCCACAAAAGCATTAGTGAAAACATGTGTTCATACCGCTAACAACGTCCATATCGGTAGCATTATTTATATATGGCTCGGCTACCTGTCCGAATATTTTCCAAATGCCCCAGTTAAGTACATCTCGTAATAATTGCCAACTCCACTGCACTCCGCCATCCTCTGCTATAGTAAAATTGATGAGCGAACCATTGATTGCATATAGCCAAGTAATATGTTTGTTGGTAGACAACAGAGACCAGGAAGCAACCGAAAATGCGACGAGAAAAACAAGTATGAAACACGCAAAGATCAAAAAGGTATCTTTCATCTGTAGTGAAAAGCGATAAAAAAATTCAATATTATTCTGATATATGACATGCTCACCATTTTATAGATCATCACCAGTTTTGGTCCTAATGTTTCGTATGCAGAACAAAAATACAGTATTCGTATGCACCAAATAATAAAATCTATTGACATAAGTATTCTAAATGACAATAAAATTAAAGAGCTGACTAAGCCAATGGCTTTGGCTAGTATTAAAGTGATTCTATCGAATCTTACATTTTCATTTTGTAGGAATAATTCATACAGGTTTGATATTTTTATTCATATGCTGTAAGTAAATGTTTTTTACTCAGGTCAAAGAAAATTTGTACTTCCTCAGTGACTCAACTACTTGAACAAGGATATAGTTCCAAGGAGAACAGCGACTTGTTTCTGATTTTTATCATTTTTCCTCTTGTTAATTGACTTTTGGTAATGTTTACTAAATGAAAAAGTTATTCGCAATGATGTTAGAATGATTTAAAGTGTATGTACTCTGACAGCTGTTTCGAGCTGACATTGAAATGAGGCTAAGCCATCTGTTTTCCTCTCATCTGGTTTAGTCGTGGAAGGTTAGCTAGTATTACCGTCGTTAAGATGATGATTGAATGAATACATATGATACTGACCACAATTTCCTAAACTGAATGGCAGACGGAAACAAGTAGTATTCTTCAGATGTCAATTCACTTGACCATCAACTGAAAGATTGTCAATTATTATCAAAACTCAAGCTCAGAGATTGTTTCAGCGGAGCATTATTGACTAATCTGCATCTAATTTGTACATCTCGTCTTTACAAAATCAAGATGGAATTTAATTATTGACAGCACATTCTGACCATCGATTTGACAAATTATATCTTTCGACTAAAATGAGGTTTGCGATAAAACAACCGAATGAATTACAATTGTTATGATGTCCAACAAACGACAATTATATAGGATATTTCTAACACAAAAGTAAAAGATAAATACCTAAAGTTCAATATAAATAGCTGAAGCAAAATACAAGAAGGAGTCTAAATTTCGATCATCTGAAAGTCTTTCACTGCTGTTGGGCTTTTATCTGCATGGTAAAGTGGCAAAACACCGAAAGTCAAAATGCCGGAGAGAAAAACATCAAAGAAAAAACTTGAAAAAAAAAACATCGAAGAGTGAAAATGTCGAAGGGGTAAAACATCGAAAATCGAAAATATCGAAAAGCAAAACGTCGAATGTGCAAAACATCGAAATATGAGAATGTTGAAAAGAGAATGTCGAAAACCAAAATATCGACAATGTGGAATATCGAATGAGCCCGCTAGGAATTCTTTAATACTGTATCATTTGTTAATTTATATCTGGAAATTGAAAAATATTGATTTATGTATCATTGTTGAGTACTAGAGTAAAAAGAGTAGTTGGAAAAAAGCTTGTTAGTGCAGGCTCTGTTGGACTGAAATGTGGAACTCATATATCCTTAGTTTCATTATACTGATAGAAAAAATCTATATAAATTGAGAACTCTCTAATAGGCGATAGCCGCTTGCAAAGGTAATCAGTTGCCAGAGAAACGTTTCTCTTATTTATTTCTGCATTTTATCTTCGTTGCTAAAATCTGTAATGGAAAGGAGGAGGAAGAAGGGAGTCGGAAAACTTCAACTTAAAACTTACACTCACTATTTTCTTCGAAAATTTATGTGAGCTCCACAAAATTGTTATATTTCAAGTCAAATACACAGAAAAAAAAGAAAAATGACATACAAGTATGAATTTATTTTTAATTTTCACATTTGTTGCAACAAAGAAAGACAGTCCTTGTAAATATTCTTGAACATCGATTTCTGCATTATGGAATCGAGCTGAAAGTGTTTTAAGTCTGTCTTGTATTAGAAGACTTTATTCGACGTTGTTTTACTTTTGCTACTCTTTATATCAAGAATTTATTATCTCAAATAGACCTTTTCTTTTTTCAAAGTTGAGATGAAGTGCAAAACATTAGGATGACTTTTATCAAAAATAATGTAAATCAACAAACAGGGTATGTGTATGAGTCATATTTTTTTCTCTAGCATAGATTAGAAAATTTTCGACATTTTGTACTGTCGATGTTTGTCCTTTCGACGTTTTGTTTTCGACATTTTTCCCTCGACGTTTTTTTTCGATATTTTGCCTCTTCGACGTTTTCCTTTTCGACGTTTTGAATTTCGATGTTTTGTCACCTATTCATCTGCATAAGCGAGATATTAGTTTTCTATTCAAAGCAATCATCTCATTGCCTGTGTTTTTTTTATTGATTGTGATATAGCGAAGCTCATTCTGTAATCAGTAGACTAAAACAACGATCTACATGAATAGACGGGGAGTGTTAATTGACCGAAAGGCAAAAAATCGAAGGGAAAAATCTCGAAAAAAAAAACATTTCGAAAGAAAAAAATCTCGAAACGCAGGATCTCGACTAGAAAAAGCCCGAAAAAAAACATCGAATCGGCAAAATCTCGAAATGCAGAATGTCGAACTACAAAATCTCGAAAATTCATAAAACAATCAATAAGAGTAGATTCTTGCTGAAAACTACTTTTCATTACAATGGTCCCAGCCGAGCTCCACTGACTTATGACTCACATTTCTCCAAGTGTTGATGTCGGTTTTGAACACATTTTCGAGCGTAAGTGAGTTTGGGTGTCGATCTTGATGATAGTAGGCCTAGGTGTGAGCCGTTAATCCACTCACATCCAGTAATCACACTTGACACCGACCTTCATACTCTAACCGTCAAGATCTCAAAATGCAGAAGTTGATTCGTAAGGAAATCTTTGAAATTTACTGTTACTTACCAAAAGAATATGAAAGCGAAGAAGAAATTTTGGAAACAGTGCTGAATTTTTTCTTATGATCATGCTACTTGTCACTTTTCTCTTATGATAATTTTACTCTCTAGTTACAACGGTAAAACGCTGCATCATAGCCGATGATGTATATGTATCCTCTTTATTTCCACATTTTTATCCTTTTTCAACAAACTTATGATTAATAAACCAAGTATCTCACGAGTACTCGAATTGTTTTTACATTTTAGATTTTCGAGATTTCTATTTCTCGATTCTTGCTTTTCGAGATTTTGCACATTCGAGATTATTTTTTTCGAAATTTTTACCCTTCGAGATTTTTCCTTTCGATCTTTTTTTTTCGAGATTTTGTCTTTCGATATTTTTCCTTTCGGGCAATTAACACTGATTCGAACAGACATGATTAGGACAACTAAAACTACAACCGATGATCACTGCGAGACGATTTTGACTAATTGATTTATATAACAAGGCGTTGATGATTGCCCGAGTGTCATTAACTTTGTATTCAAAGACTGTTCGAGTTGTTAAATTTCGAAAGAGTACGATTTCTGATAAAATTCTTTCGAAAATACATGATATACACTATTTTCCAAGTCAATATAAATTTCATTATCCTCGTTGGCACTCGACTAAGAATATTTCGATGAATGTCTATCACCAAGAATCAATCAAAAAGATAAAGGCATGATTTTTCTCAAGCTATATCATGAACCTTCATAAAACATACTTAGAAAAGAAGTCTCATTCCGAAAAAAATACGATTTGGAACTATCCCTTTGTTAGATACGGCAGATGAATATCTTTTTTTTAATGAATCTCGATTGATATTTTTCTGAATCTTACTAGTGACGATTTTCTATTTCAATTGCATCTTGGTCAGTTAAAAAATTGCAAGAAAGCAAGAAGCAATATCTTACTTTGACGCCGCAAAAACGGATTCGACAACAAAAAATCGAGTGATAAATCCAATTACATAACAAATGATGCCTGCTAGGTCTACCAAATTCCAAGCGTCGGAGAAATAGCCATGGATCCATTCTCTAGATCTAATAATCTAATAATGAAGGAAGAAAAGTTGTAGAAAAAAATCTATTTCGAAGAGATAAAAGACTGACCTGATAGATTTCATCGATGATGAAACTGAACATATAAATGTGTAAAATGATTTCCCACATTGGAATCGGTAAATTTCGAATTCCGGAACGCTCACCACTATTTCGATTCAATGGAAGATAGCCGACAAGAAGAACATAGCTGAATAGAAACAGGAATAAGAAGAAGAAAGTCTAAATTTGGAATGCAATAACAACGTCTAAGAAGATAGAACAGAGTAATAGAGGACAAAGCACTTACTACATGATAGTAAAATCGTACGACTGGAGCTTTGTAAAAGTCTATAATTCTATTCCACGCATTCCACGCCAGATCACCTAATTTACCTTTGCAACACGTATAACAATGCCTGTTCCTTCTGTTTGAAGAGGATCTTCCTGAAGACATCTTGTGTGCCGATCTGGAAAAAATGAATTCAAATGGAAAATCTAAATTAGAGAAAAAAATTCAACGAACATCAGCTCAGGGGGTAGCATCGGCCGACATTGAATTGCCGTATTGGTTTCCTACACGAGGACAAAATATACAAGAATGATTCACGAAGTGCTGTTCTTTTATGTGTAATACTTTTGACTTGGCAGAATTTTTCTTGTAGAGTGCAGGGCACAACACAGATGCAATTGGTAAGAGAGGCAAAAACAACGATGCAAGACAGATCTAAATAAGGTATCGAATAGTATATAAGAATATTTTACAAATATGATTGTCATGCCCAAATAGAGATATTCATTTTCCATAAGTGGCGTCGATTGTCGAAACGATAGTACCACTTGTCACTGGCATAGTTTTGAACAGTATCACTGGCAAGAAAAGCTTTGCAATCAGCACGCTTTGCTATATCCAGCGGACTACAGCTGTCAAATGCTACAGCTTTGGCATTGATTATATCGGTAGCAAGGCTATTATCTCTAGTGAAGCATTCGTCTATGATACCTTTCGAATGTTCATCCAACTCTCTGTTTTCATCAATAAGTAAATTAAACAAGCATGCAACACGACGTGTCAAAGAAACCCAAATGCAATTCACTCACTCTGAAGTTCGTATCAAAGTATCGCTGTCTTTTCTATTCTTTTGCGCTGCCTTGGAATAAATCACGACTGCGAGAAGAGCGGCAACCGTCTGATTCTGATAGCGAACATACGGTATGCATTGAAAGGAAATTCAATACGATAATAAATTGAAAGTGAACATAGTGCATGTCTTA
>CAJNOP010003325.1:0-13425 GCA_905250075.1 Rotaria sp. Silwood1 | reverse complement strand
AAAAATTAGTTACACAGAATTGTGACTACTTTGTATACTTTATTTTTGTAAAGAAAACATACTAAATGATAAAAAGATAAATTAAACTCTTATCTATATAAGAAAAAATGGTATCTTTGCAACTGCGCACAGATTTCTACTTTTCTTTAAAAATAAAAAAAAACAGTATAGAAGTAAAATAACTTGTACTTCCTAGATTGCAGAGCTTTTCATGCAGAATTTTGAGGTATGACTTGGCTTTTTAATAGTGTGTATTTTGAAATGAAATTAGATAATTGCAAGTTTGATCATTTACTTGTTATTTATTTTTTTCAAAAAAGATTATGCGAGAAAAATTGTTTCACAGTTCAAATTAAAATGTAAAAGAATTTGTTCTGCTGGACTCCTTGAAGCAATTGTCTAAGCTAATTCTAGAAAGTAAATTCAAAAAAAGTGAATTATTATGAAGAAAGGATTGAGCAATCTGGAACATTTATCAAACAAACATAAATCATTTGTCTTATTATTTTTTATCGATGATGAATCTATTGTGACACAGTTAATATTCTATTAAATTTTTCTTGTATAAAAGGTTTTACATCTGAATCAAAATCCTTAGAAAGAATCCGAGTAACTCCACCTGAAGATATAACTTTTGTCGTTTTGTCTATATGAATGTATTTATTTTACAATTTGAATTGATCAATAAACTAGAAACAAAACAATGCATAATTGAAAAGTATTTTGTCAAATCTACGAAAATTTATAGAATTTTTATCTCATTTTTTCTTTATACTAGTCTTTTAGAATTTCGCCGGTTTTCTTCAGCTAAAAAATTGTATACAATCTAAAGCACAATTTATTTTTGAGAATGAACAAAAACCAATGTTAGTACAACTGTTACTTATACCTTCCGATATTGTCTTTCATACAATCAGATCTTAGACTTTTTGCCTTAGCAATATAATTCATAGTTTTGATGAATGTCATACTAAAGAATGGAAATTAAGCACGATAGCAAAAAAAAAGGCTGAGAAAGAGCATGAGTCAAACTCTCATGAAACAAATGTTACAGTTTCTATATCTCGCTTATTTTAGATCAAAATTTTGAAATGTTTTCCATGGTCCGATAGTGGGATGTCTAAAACCAAAACAAATCTGCAGAGGAATATAGTCCGTGGAAAAATCAGCATTTCTGTTTTTTCCTTTTTATTAATAATAATAATAATTTTCACAATTATTTTTATAATCAACATTCAATGTTTCGGTTTTGGTGTAAAATTTAGAAATGATTGATTTGTTCGTGTAATGCATGATAGATTTTATTTGATGAATGTCGTTTCACCTAATATACGTTCTTCATTTTATCTTGTATAAGTCGATCGTCGTTGGCAGGATGGTTGTTATATAAACTGATCAGCAAGATTGGGATATGCATAAACGGCAGTTTTTTTTCAGTACATGATCGTTTGTTTTTGTGATTAAAAATCGATTATTCTCGTTTTAATGCCCCTCCTTCTCTCAAAAAATCAATCTTAGCCCTGTGACATCGAGATGCCTTGAAACTTTAAAAACCAAAAATAGCTTACTGCATCTCCAAACAAATCTCTTTGTGTATATTCATCCAATTTAGTTGATTATTTTGTCATATGAAAGAGCATGTCAAAATACAGTGCCTATAAGAACCTTTGTTCTTTAAATTGATATCTTCATGAAGAGAGAAAATGCTCAAAAATCGAATTACTTAAAAGTTCCCCAAAAACGAATGATGATTTTATTATAAGAAAGCATTATGAAAAAAAAGAGTCTTCACAGGCACTGAAGATGCATCATTCGATTAAAATTTTGATTGTTTTAAAAACCGCTGATTCTTCGAATAAGAATTTTTGAGAAAAAAAGGAGGTAGCAAAGAAAAATTTTTCATTATTTATATAAAGGTAAATGGACTTTAATTGATTATTTAATCTCGATAACCAAAGAATGCGTAAGCACAGATTGTTGTTATTTCGTGCATTCCAAAATGTCTGTCCGAGGTTGGTTTGATACTGTATCGACTATTTGTCGACGTGAAGAGTCAGAAAAAGCAATAAAAAACTATGATATCTCGACTAAAACTTGCGAGAAACGCAATTTTTTTCGTTAACGTGATTAAAATCTCGTTTTTTTTTCTTAACAATCGGTATGACTATGTCATTTATTATAGTTGAGAAAGAAAAGAATTTCTTTATCGAACAGTACTCATCATTAATTAACCATTAGATTTCGTATACAATTTTTATATTTACAAAAAAAAAATATAATATTATTCTTCATTAGAATTTTTGATATTATTTTTGTAAAGATATAAAAGAAATTGTAAGATAATATACAACATCTAACTTTGCAAGCGATAATTAGTATACAACATGTGATGTATCTTCAATCGATCGATTATACAAATGTGATATATGTTCATTATAAAGAGAATAATAAACTCAACAGATATGTTTAGGAAAGTAAATGTATGCTTCATTTCCATAAATATCACTATCATATGATAGTTTAAAACAGACTATCACAAAAAAGAAACATTTATCATCTATTATTATACTTGTTTATACAACTTATAATAATATATAAAACAAACCATTTCTGTTCATTGTTCATCAATATACATTTATATATATATTGAGCTAATTTATCAATGATTTAATTTTCTAGTCAAATTAAAATAATCTTAAGTAAGAAATGAATATATTATGTTTATTTCTAGAATAATCTAAATGAATATTAAATAATCCATTATATATTTGTTTGTTGTTCAATGAGATAATAGACGAGTCGAGTCGAGTCGAGTCATTATCATTATCAACGTTGCATTAGTAATCGAGTCAACATTCTTCTTTATCGTTGAACAGATAATTGAATATGTCTGCGATAAAAGCATCGTCTTGTCAGTTATTTAGCTGTTTTTTCCTTATATATCCATTATAACTATATTGTTCATCATTTTTATACTTTAACTTATATTCTTGCAAAAATATTTTCTATTTAGATCTTTTTTTTACAATGAATCAAACAAGTAGCGTTCATCGTCAAACGATTCACTTAGCCCTAGACTGATAGAATGCATGGACGGATGTAATAGCATAAAAAGCTACATTAAAAAAGTAACACGCCAAACTGATAATATGATCCTTATACCTTAGGCGACCAGAAAACTTAATATGGAGAATTCTGATTCTAAGTAAAGATGATGCATTTAGAAATTTAGTTTATTTTATCGTTTTTAGTTTATTTTTTTTCCTTTTATAAATATAAAAGGCGCCCAATAAGATTAGACAACAATACGAATGTTTTACAATTATATTGGCGCCATTTGTACGTACAAAAATATGAATTATATTATTCATCAAATTTCTGTTTTAATAATCAACTTTTTATGCTGAAATTTGCAAATTAATTCTAAACTATTAATAAATTAGGTATTCATTGACACAACATTCCACAATCAATCCTACGATAATCAATAATTTAAACGATTTCTTTAAATTCATACTGCTCATTTGGTCTGACTCTCAGTAATTAAATGCTTTTGTAAGCCGTTTTACACCACTACCCGAATTATAGTTATTCCATTGATACTTTACCCATGTCTATTGTGGGTTCCTTTTCATCACTCTTTAGATGATACTATTTATAATTGTTACTGGAATAGTTGTTTGTACCATGGTTGCTATATGGTCACCTGTACCATGGCTACGTGGTAGTTTCTCCCAAAAAAATGACCGTTTGTGCCATAGTTACATGCTCATTTCGTGCATAGTAACCTAGTTAATTTCAGTAAAAAAGTGGTCCTTTGTGCCATGATAATGGTCACTTGTGCCAAGAAAATGGTCGTCTTGTGCCAAAAAAGTGGTCGTTTGCGCCAAAAAAGTTGTCACTTGTGCCAAGAAAAACGGCCGTTTATGCCATAAAAATGGTCTTTTGTGCCAAAAAAATGGTCACTTGTGCCAAAAAAGTGGTCGTTCGTACCATAAAAATGGTCGTTTGTATCATAAAAATGGTCACTTATGCCAAAAAAAATGGCCGTTAATGCCAAAAGAACGGTCACTTGTGCCAAGAGAAATGGTCATTTATGCCATAAAAATGGTCACTTGTGCCAAAAAAATCGTCACTCGTGCCAAAAAAATGGTCGTTTGTGCCAAAAAAATGCTCACTTCTGCCAAAACAACTGGCCATTTATGCCAAAAAAATGGTCGTTTGTGCCAAAAAAAGTTGTCACTTGTGCTAAGAAAATGATCATTTAAGCCACAAAAATGGCCGTTAATGCCAAAAGAACGGTCATTTGTGCCAAAAAAATGGTCGTTTGTGCCAAAAAATGGTCACTTCTGCCAAAAAAACTGGCCGTTTATGCCAAAACAATGGTCGTTTGTGCCAAAAAAATGGTCACTTGTGCCAAAAAAGTGGTCATTCGTGCCTTAAAAATAGTCATTTGTGCCCAAAAAATAGTCACTTGTGCCAAAAAAGTGGTCGTTTGTGCCAAAAAAGTGGTCGTTTGTGCCAAAAAAATGGTCATTTGTGCCCAAAAATTGTCATTTGCGCCAAAAAAATGGTCGTTTGTACCGCGTTACCGACAGACAGACAGACACAGGTGAATTTAGGTTTCTAGACCCTAGCCTTTCAATCTAGGGAACAATTTAGATTTTTTTTTTACAATGAATCAAACAAGATTATTTCTATTTGGTTTATTATTATTATTAAATGTTCAAATAATATCATCAAATTCTTATTATTTAATTGATATTGATAAAAATATATCATTTAATACAAGTTATTGTTCAAATATATTAATAAATAAAAATTTATATCGTTTACCAAATCAATGTCATAAACATTTATTATGTTATCGATATAATTGTGATTATCGTTTATATCGTTGTATGAAAATTCGTGAAACATTATGTTGTTTATATAAATATATTAAAAAATATTGTCAAAAAGAAAATTTTAAAGATCATTTTCGTTTTATTTATTTTCATATATAAATTTAACATGGTTATTGTGAAATAAATTTAGAACGTATCGAACAAAATGATCAAACATATTGTATTTCAAATAATATTCAAACAACAAATATATCAAAATATTATCATCGTTATTATACTCGATCTACTTTTACAACTGATCTTACATCAAAATCTTCTTCTATTTATATAAATTATATCATTTTAATATTATCAATATTATTATAGATAAATATAAAACATATTCTTTTTCGAAATTTTGCTTGTCATGTTGATCAAATTTAAGATAAGATATTACGAACAGCGACACCATTGACCTCGATGCATATATATACATAGCACTTTGGAGTTATTCGAAAATGACGTAATCATATGGAAGAGTTTGATACTTTTTTTCAATCATATTTAGCACTTGTTGTGTACATGAACACGAAAAATAGTTTCTATTTCTTTGTTGTTCAGTTGAAAATTAGCCCATCTCGCTACTTTTTGAGTTATTTATTACATAAAATGATGTTTTTTTTTCATTGAAGCAATCAAAGCAGAAAAGTTTTTATTTTCTTTGTTGTTGTTGGTTTTTGTAACTATTCCATCAGCTGTCGGTTATCAACCAACATTAGCTACTGATATGGGTACTATGCAAGAACGTATTACTACAACTAAAAAAGGTTCAATTACATCCGTACAGAGGTATGTCGAAGAAAAAGAAAACAATCATTTTTTATTACCCGATTAGTTTTTAATTAATAGATGATCGAATATATTTTGGACAAAATATTTTGTTCCGCTAGAAAGTGTTTTCTATGAGTTAGAACCAAAATTGAGATATTTTGTAGATTAACTTCTCTTCTACGAGCTATTTTATAAATCAATATTCTAACTTTTAGTTTTGAATCAAAATAGTGCGAAAAAAAAATTTCCGCCAGAAGTAATTTTTCAGGTATTTCAAAGATTATTTCACTAGTCTAGTATAAAAAAAAACGAGACAAGATTTTTTTAAAATGTATATTCGAAAAGAGCACAAAATTGTGATTTTAACTCATAGGAAATATTTTTAAACAGAACAAAAAATTTCTGATCACACGAAAACAATAAGATTTTAATAGACTCTGAAAAGAAACATTATTTGAAATTGTACAGATCAGAAAATGTCAGTAAAATTTCAAAGAAAGAAAAGCATAAAAAATTTATATTTTGTTTTAATGTATAACAATAGATAGAGAGTATTCAAATATACCAATCATCGTTTACAATTGTTTTTATTAATATTTAGGCTATTTATGTACCAGCTGATGATTTAACAGATCCAGCTCCAGCTACAACATTTGCACATTTAGATGCTACAACTGTCTTATCTCGTAGTATTGCTGAATTAGGTATTTATCCAGCTGTAGATCCATTAGATTCAACATCACGTATTCTTGATCCAAATATTGTCGGTGAAGAACATTATTCAGTTGCACGTAGTATTCAAAAAACACTTCAAGTAAGATTTTTATTTTGTTACAACAAAATATTAATCGCACACGCTAGAGCTTGTATTATGTTTATTTCAATAATTATACAAGTGTAGTCGATGTGCAAAAGTAAAATTACGATAAAAACTTAATTTATTTTTTTAAATTCTTTTGTTTTTGTAAATTTAATTAAACATAATTTTTATCGACAATTTTAGGATTACAAATCATTACAAGATATTATAGCTATATTGGGTATGGATGAATTATCTGATGATGATAAATTAACTGTTGCTCGTGCTCGTAAAATTCAACGTTTTCTATCTCAACCTTTTCAAGTTCGTTTAATATAATTAAATAAAATATTTTTTTTTGAAATAATTCTTTTTTCTAAAAGTTGCTGAAATCTTTACTGGTACACCTGGTAAATTAGTACCACTTAAAGAAACAATCAAAGGATTTAAAATGGTTTTGAATGGTAAGAAAATTCAATTTCGATGAATTTTTTTATTGTTTTGTTTTTATTATTATAGGTGAATTAGATCATTTACCCGAAGGAGCTTTCTATATGGTTGGTGGTATTGAAGATGTATCTGCTCGTGCTGAAAAACTTGCTGCTGAACGTTAGGATAAATCAACCAAATGTTCTCTTTTTGTGTACTCAAAAAGTGAGTACACTCTAGAATCGGTCAGTGTGTCCGGCCGTCCGGCCGGCCGTCCGTCCGTTTACACGATAACTTTTGAAAGGAGAGTCAGATCGCGATGAAATTTTCTACACAGTTCAGTCTTAACAAGATCTCGGTCGAGTTCGAAGATGAGAAGGATCCGTCAAGAAATGACTGAGTTGTCGAAAAAATTGTGATTTTTGACCAGACCATCCCTGAGGGGGGTACGGGGATTTTTCGAAAAAAATTTTTTGCTCATAATTATTCACAAAATACATAAATCGACTCAGTTTTTAACGCTGATTCGGAATCTGATATTAGTTTTGAACTGAATCATAGTTTTGTGTACTCAAAAAGTGAGTACACTATAGAATAGTCAGTGTGTCCGTCCGTCCGGTTGGCTGTTTACATGATAACTTTTGACAGCAGAGTCAGATTGCGATGAAAATTTCTACACAGCTTAGTCTTGACAATTTCTCGATCGAGTTCGAAGATGAGAAGGACTGGCCGAGCCGTTCCTGAGTTATTGCGAAAATACCCATTTTTCTCTATAGCTTTCTGTGGAAAAATGGACCCATCGCGACTTTCGTAAAAGACTTTTCCTATCATAGTCAATTAAAACCCCAACTATTATATACCATTCGATAGAGAATTTCAAGAACTACAGAATGATATATAATACATAAAGAAACAAGAAGGCTGACTTACCTATGACAAGGATAATTAAAGAGAACTAGGTTATATTTTTGTCCACGATCTAATTGATCCACAAATAGAGCTTTATCTTCCGGTCACACTGATGATACTTCGAGGTTTTCGGATATGGAGAACTCGAATGTGTACTGCACTTCCATCGAAATACTATTAGTTGTGCAGTGACCAATAGAAATGAAGTTATAGGAAAAACGACTTTCTTAGGGTAAATGAAGGGAAAGAGTTCAAACTTGAGCTGTATTCGGTCCCATGTCCTATTGGTTTGGCAACGCGCAATAGAAATCAACATTTTAAATGGTAGATTTCACAGTATAATTTTGATATTCAGACAGTCTAGGATGATTGATTTGTATGATTCACTTTTTGAAGTACACATAACTCTCGGATTTAAATCCGAAGTTTCCGCATTTATTTTTTCTACTGAATGTTTCTCTCGCTCTGTATGTGCTAACGATATAACCCTTATAGACTATTATTAGAAAAATAAAGCATTTTGTCCATGATTTTTTTTAATGTTGATATTTGGATATAAGAGAGAAAAAGACACCATTAAAATATTCCCGTTCGTTTTTTTTTCATTCTCAAATAAACAAAAAAGACGAATTGTACTAAATGCGCACTTTTGTTTTTTTTATAAATGAATAGAAAATTTTATTATTATCCGTTAACTCAAGAAATTATTGAATTACCTAATTTTATATGTGATATAACTGAATGTATTTTAATAAGATTAATATCAAATATAACACTTGAACAACTTTCAATACTTCGTTCATGTTTACCAAATTTTCTTTATCAACTTTTTCAACATGAACCAAATTTAAATCCCGAAAATGTTATTGATTGGATTGTAGAAGGAATGCAAACATATAATAAATAATGTTCTTTTTTTTCTAATGATATTTATTTTAAACAAAAAAGCGAATAGATGATTTTAGAAAATAAAATAGAGACGTATGGTTTATAATTTTATGTTCATAAACTCAATTTATTCTATCAGGTACAAGTAATGATAAAAGAATTTTCATATTATTGAGTTCAAAGTATAGAAATATGATCATTTATTTAATGAGAATTTTTATCTCGTAATAAACTCTATTTCACGCGAACTGTGTAATGTGATTAACAATTCATAAATATTTAATATTATTTAGAGCTCTTTATTGAAAGTTCGTCTTATTCAATAGTATTCATGAATGTCAAAATTGTTAGAATAAAAAAATTATATCTTAAATTTTAGTGGTTAAGATTAAAACCAGGCTTCGTAGTCGTCCTATATTTCCTATAATTCCTATATCTTTAGAAATTGTCCTATATTGTCCTATTTTTTAAGGAATTTTCCTATATTTCCTATATATTTGAAAAAAGCCAAGATTAATTTAAAATGAAATACATTTCAATCACAAAAAAGAAAAACACACATGCTTCGCTATACATTGCCGTAATTTCTATAAAACAAATAGCAACTAGCGCTAGTGTATACATATTTTATTGTGTATTGGTACATTTACTGTAAGGATCGGTTTAGCAATGGAACCAGGATTTTCTGGTATGCGAAAGCTATCAGATAGGAGGATAAGTTCTGTGCCTTTTTTGTGTTTTAGGCAAATTTATGTCCTTGTGTTTCGTGATTGGAAGGTAATGAAGGCCTGAAGCTTTTAGTTTAGATAGATCTCTATGATTTCAATCTACACAAAAAAATTTCAGACTTCCACCACATTCCAATCATGAGATATAAGGGCTTAAATTTGCCTAAAACACAAAAAAACGTGCAGAACTTATGCTTCGATCTGCTAAACTTTCGCGCGTAAGGTCCAGATGAAACTTGATGGAAATTGATGTTAGTTCTAAATTATGAGTTTCTATTAAAAGATGTTTTCGATGGAACTTTGCGAAAAAATGACTATTCTCCTGAACCAGAGATGTCGATCGCGGTTGAAAACTAACCGCTGCCGTGCCGTGACGATAAAAGAAAAAAGCTAGCGCGCCGCGATGATTGTTTTAAAAAAAACTACCGCTACCAAGCGGCCATGGACACTTCGGTCGTTAACCTTTTAGAAATCTTTTATATTGTTAGCCGTGTTCGATTTTCGAAAATGTTACAGAAAGCTACATCCAATTTGATCGACAGATTTAAAATTTCATCTAAAAATATTGATTTGTTCAGAATTTATAACATATCAAACTTCGGAAATAAATTTTTGAAAATGTAGCAAAACTTCAAAACGTTATAAATCCTGGAGAAACCAATATTTTGAGATGAAATTTGAAATCTGTCCATGAAATTCGACGTAGCTTTCTTTGATATTTTCAAAAATCGGATACTACTAACAGTATCGAAGATTTCTAAAGGGTTCAGGAAACTGCTGATTTTTTTCCGCGAACTCCTATCGAAAAATTGATTGGATAGAAAATCATCATTTGGAACTAATATCAACTTTCAGCAAGCTTCGTTTGGATCCTGTACTCTAAAGATGAATTTCAGCATACCGAAATATCTGATTTCGCCACTAGTTTTGATTAGAATAGATTTTTTCGTGTTGTCCATTTATGTGTTTTGCGTATAATTGTTAGTACAGTTTTTCAATTTGTTAAATCGCAATAATCATGAAAAAAAAGATAATACAATCTGTTTATAGAAATAATTCCAAGCTTTATATATACACATCTATTTATTGTTTCTATTTTTTATTTTTATTTTTTCTGTACAGATATCAGTCCAAAGTTATTAATTAATCAAACAGATTTAATTATTTTTTTGCAGTACACTTTGTTAAATTTCTTATTTGGGAATTGAAAGACGCTTTCGTTTTTGATATCCTGAAAACTTCGACTCGAAGCTGTTTACGGCCTCAGGAATACAGTAATGTATGGCGAACCTCTAAAAAAGCCTCTTACTGAAGAAAAAAACGCCCTATATGTTTCCTATATTTTTATCGAAATCCTATAAAAATGCCACTTTTGAAATCCTATATTTTCCTATATATCCGGAACAGATCGCTACGAAGCCTGATTAAAACTAATTATGGTGTGCTAAATTTATCTCAAGAACGTTGACACTGGCCTTTTTCGTGAACAAATAAGTCAATGTTTGATACATCCTCAAGGTTAAAACATATCGTAGCTGTGAACTTTCTAAGAAACTTTGAGAACTTCCCTAAAAAATCATTTTCAAGATTTTATTATTTATGTAAAATTAATTATAAAAATAGTCTTTCATAAATATAAAATACGTAATATACGTTCTTGATTTATTTCTAAATATAAAATTTGTATTTTTTTTTATCAGTCTTAACTTTTAATAAAACTCCTTCTAGCCTATCGAACAAATCTAATGCTGCTAGCACATAATTTTCTAAATCATCGATTTCTTGAAATGAGTCGTTCGTAGATTGGTTCTGTAGTTCATCTTTAGCCTGTCCTAAATTTAGGTAAGTTGATTTCATATTTTCCAGTACACATTCTAAAGCACGTTGTGTTTCTATTAAATTTTCTTTTATAACTTCAATCTTCTTCTTCCGATCTTTCCATTTAAAAATAAAATCGTATGTAATATAAGCTAAGCCACTCAATGCGCCGATCCCTGCACCAATACCGACTCCAAGTGGTCCTATACACGATAAAATCAAACCAATAGTGAATCCAGCTATTGCTCCAGCGATTGTGAAACCCAAGATGTTCAAAACAACATACTTAACTTGAAATAGTTTTGTTCCATATTTCTCATGCAGTTCAATTGATCTTTGTATTAATTGTTTACATGCGTTCAAGTAATCAAATAATGTCTCTTTTTGTATTCTATCCAATCGGTTTCTGATAAATTCTAATTTTCGATGTTTATCTGCTTGTTTATAGTTTGGTTTTTGGAAATTATCTTTCAGAACGCACAATTGAATTTTTGATTCAAGAATAAATTTTAATAATGATTCTTTAAACTTTTTCACATCTCTTATAAAATCGGCATATTCTCTGAATAAATATCTGTCGATAACCTGCATTTTATCCAACATACCGCTCACTTTCTTCACAATATCATCTAAAAAGCTGGGCTCCATAAATTTTCGAACGATTGTCGGATAATCGAGGTTTTGATTGGATGTAGCTGTAGCCATCGTTGTTGAATCTTATACAAATACCAAATACTAATATTGTAGCTATGCAAAACTTAATCATCATATATTTATATATACTAGATATGTATGTAATCGGATTTTTTTCGATTGAAGAAAAGCAAAAATTGCCTTTTATGGAGTTTTTTCAGCGTGATCATCATGAGAAGCCCACTTGAAAAAAAAATATTATCGAAGTTGTATAGAGAAAAGAAGTTATCTTTTGCTGTGCAATAAAAAAAACCCATTACTTTTGAATACTTGTAAAATATTGACAAAAAGTGTAATTTGAATAAATCTTTTCGAAAATATTTGCTTTAGATAAAAAAAATGAGTAATATAATATTGATGAATAATAGTAAGTCGGACGAGCGATGCGATAAATCGAACAGAAAAGACAACACATCTTGCAATCCTTTCTTCAGTATAAACTTTTTTTCATTTTTTATGCGTCTATTTTCTGGTAGCTGTAAACGAATGATTCGAAATCTTAAAATCTTTCAAGTACAGAGGAGTATGGACTGTTAGATCGAATGGTTAGTGTGTGAATGTCTGTATTGTTGCTATAAAAGAGTATACTTGCCTTGATGTTCCTTTCTTACTTTTACAAAGAAGGTGATTAGACTATGCATTTTGATATTTCTTTTTATGATAAGTTATCTAAAAAACTGAATTCTTCAACAATATTTTCCTAATGACCTTCAAGAAGTAGATATATACAATAGTTTGTCTGGACTTTTAACCAAACGACTCACAATGTACAGTCAATACGTAGCTTTTATCTGAGACCACAAATGAAAATAATTGTTATGGTAAGGTCTATGTATAACATAGTTTCTTGTCATAGCAACATTATAGCCATCAACTGTTTCTATCTTACGAATACAAGCAATAATAAATGGCCGAACATTGCATTTGAATAGTTTTATTACTATTATGTCCCTAATTCTTGTTGACCTATATCTCGAAATTTATATGATTTTATTTTAGTGTTTATCAGTTGTATTTGCTCAAAGCAATCACAGCATTTTTCTTTTCTGAATCGCTCTATATATATATATATATATCCCTGCCTATTTATATATAAATATTAAGTTGTTACGCTTTACAAACTACACAATAACTTTCTGTTCAAGGTCAAAAACATTGTTTCGTTTTGACTTTCACATGACAGAAAAAAAAAGATAAATTGAGAGTAAAGAAAATAAACAAGATTTCTTCGATGAAACAGAAGAATGAAACTATAAGAAACAAATGAATAAACTAAATGAAATATTAAACAGAAGGAATATATACATGGATAACGCACAGAATGTTTCTCTAATGGCATACCTAACATATGCATCATAACAATTACAAAATACATTTTATTAACCTGCAAACTATAATATGAGATGCAATGTAGTGTAAAGCTTATTTTCATTGTTGACTTTTTATTCTCAAAACAAAAAAAAAGCAAAAAATTCTATTCGATCCATTTTTGTTGTTGCAAAAA
>CAJNOP010003323.1:0-13440 GCA_905250075.1 Rotaria sp. Silwood1 | reverse complement strand
ATTGTATAACCAAAAGGATATAGTATATGTATTGCCAACTATGGTCGCAAATGTTTGGCTAAGATAATCCGGAGCGCCTACAGCTCCATCCAGATAGAAACACGATCCAGAGTAAGCTGAATACTTTTGACCATGAGAATTGAAGCTGGTTGTTTGCACTTGACCGGAAAAAGTTGCATTGCTTGGATTGCAATAGACCCATGACGAGAGAGTGCATGTCTCGAAGTCCCCATTGAGAAGTAATTGAGTGCTGGGTGCTGCATTGTTATATACAGTTATGTTATCAAGGCCAAAAAAATAAATATCTTCACGCAAACTAATTGTAATTCGTGTTGTACTGGCAATCGCTACATATGTGTATGTATACTGCACATACGAACTCTGAACGGTACAATTATTATAACAATGATAAAGTACCGTTATACTGTTCCATTCTGCTGTGCAAGTATTGGATGTAATCGCTGAAATAAAATAAACAAATGAAACATTCTTTGTTTGAATTTCTTCTTGAAACTACTTACTGACTGTAGTTGCAGTTGTTGTAGTGGTAGCAGCTAAATATGATGACAAAAGTTTAGGAAAACACATCGATCAAATTTTCTTACTAGTGATACCCAATCATATACACTAGCAACCGAGTAGATGTGCTATAAGTACAGAAACCTAGACGTTTCTATACCATTCGATCTTTATAGACATTACCGCTCAAAGAACAAACGAAGCGCATTAAATAAATGATAAAACAGTGGTTCGTTTTCAGAAAAATTACAATATTTAGAAGCATTTATGAATTCCTCATCGTAATCGAATACAAAACAAAAAACTTTTAGCACATTAACGCATGATCTAATTTCAAACTATTTACTAAGTAGATAGCCGCTGTTCTGGTCATATGAATGTTTGTATAGAAGAATAAAATCGTTTTCTTGTCTATAGGAACACTTCGGCTACAAATATAACTGATACGAGTAACTGAACAGTGTAAACTGGTCAAAAGCTGACGAAAAGTTTTTTGTCGAAAACTTTTTCCTATAATAATGAATCAGATCATTCTGTTGGGATCTGCGTTTTGTTTACGAACATGAATTCACTTTCCGAAGGAACCAAAATAACCTTATTTCATTTCACTTAGTGGAACATTAAGGTTCATAATGTAAAATATGAAATTAAAATATCTATGCGCAAATTAGACTTGTTCGTTTGACCAAGAGTGGTTTATGTCATTATTGATCAAAGCGAGGATGAGCGTCAGCATTTTCTTCCCAGAAAAGTTCGAACAGCTAGTTTTTGAAAACGCCAAACATCAATCAGCATGTAACATCTCGAAAGTCTTTCGAAATTTTATACGTCGTAAACATTGGTGAGTTGAGTTTTGTCTCAAATCATCAGCTCTACCTAGTGCACCTTTGAATCGTAGTATGCGCAACAAAGGCACATTTTTCAATAGGAGTATCTTCACGTTCATCTTTCTTCTTCAAAACTTTTATCATTAAATAAACCTGCAATGACTAGTAGCGGCACGACAGTTCAAAAAAACTTCCCAAATGATAAAATATTCAACAAACAGAGTTGACAATGGAATGGTTTGTACTGATGAGCTCAGACGTTGATCATATTCTGATCATATGATCCCTTTTACCGAGAAACTAACGAATTTAAGCTATGAGTTGCCATTAGCATGCCTGTGCAGAGATCCTTGAATTTCAAAGCACATCTAACATGATAGAATCTTAATTATGATTTGCAGCTTAATGCGCATACATACAGATCGAAATTAATCTGACACTCGATCCATAAAAATTAGTCATATTTTCTTCTGATCTGGACAAAAAAAATTTTTAAAAGTTATTAAATTAGGGTGTTAATTTCAATTTTGCTATCAAAAATATTTTTTCATTCAATAATCATATTTAGTATCTAGCAGCATATTTCTCGATAAAATATTTTTATAGTTTCAATTATTAATACAAAAAAGAATTCAGAATAAAAAAAAAATTAAAATTTTTTTGTGGTAATTTGTTTTCATACAAAACTCAAGTAGCAGTTTCTATTTAAGTCAAAATTTGAGATACTGAACGTAAAATTTTTACACAATAACATGCTAAATTCTATTTGGCTTCAGAAAATTCGACACGATGTAGACAAAAACTTATATTTCAATCCGAAATCATTGAAGTTCTGCCAAGATCCTAATCTAACACAATGTAAACCTGCTCATGATTTCTATAAGATTTTCTTCGGTGTCCTGCCAAAATCTAGATCATTTCGTAGCTACATGTTTATTTCACGATTTATGATTTTCTTAATTTATTCCTGAGTTTAAATCTTGCGATATGCTGTTCAAGATCTTAACCCTCTGGAAAAAAGGATGAATTATTGAAGGATCCTTATTGAATCTATGAAGGATATGAAACGGAAACATTAAGAGTTTTCGCTATAACATGTAAAACTTCCATATGAACGAGTAATCTTCTATTATACATACGATTTTTTCTCTGTCATTTCGAGAATATAAAAAGTATGAACCTTGAAAAATACTAAATTCGTTAAGTTTTTAGTGACACTAAAATTGAGAAGACGAAATTCTTAATCTTAACACGTTTCAACCTGATAATATTCGATTAGATTTCTAACGAGAACGTGATTTCATCCTACCAACCAAAAGGCACACGTGTTCCGTCAATGATGGTCATAAGTATAGTTCCAGTATTTGTTAATATGGCATCATTATTGTCAGGTTCTTCAGCAAATAATTCACATAGGTTAGTTGATTGATAAAAATTGATGGTACGACATCGTTCTTGAGCTAAGCAAGCAGTCTGACAATATAGCAAGCTAGACACCAAAATTCTGGCGAATGGATAACAACTTGAATTAGGACAACGAAATTCCACATCGATCATTGATGACATCATCATCGAATGTACAATTGCTGAAGATGAATGTATGAAAACATTGAGAAGAAATAGTAAAACAAATTTTCTCCACATCATAGAATACGAAGTCTGAAGTTGTTAAAATAATTGTAACTGTCTCTGATGGTTAAAATAAGTTCATTATTTTATGAGAAACAAATGTGGAAGAATAAAAAATGTGTTAAATAATCAATTTACAGCACCTCGATCTCGTCGAAACTCGTTCGATAAACGGCATATGTTGCAATTTTTTCTTTAATTTACAGATTTCTTTTCTTCTCTTTCATAACTAATCGTATTCTCACTTGAAAATTAAAATTTTTCTTAGTGTGTTTGCGTACGCTATTGTAATAGGAGAAAAAAGTAATAAGTAACTCAAACGACTAATAAAGATTTTTCTTTGAAACATTATTATTTGCAAACCACTTAATCATAGGATTCCTACTTCTTTTTTCAAACTTATAATGCTTTGAAGTTACAGACAACTTTGCGAAACCTTTGATGGTTTCATTTATCATCTTTACTTCAGAAGATTTCTTCTGAACATAGCATCAATATAGTTTCTATCAGCACGAGTTAACTTCAATGGGAGCAGCGGAGTATTTTTGTCAGGATGTATATAGTTGATCGAGAGCTACGAAATGTTCTACAAAATATATACTGGAAAATATACTTCGATCGAGAGTTTTTTGAAGCCATACTATCCAAGTAATCGTGAAGCGCATCTGTTTCTTAGCCTCCGATTCAAGAAGAATTGACGCAACTCTTTGATCTACTGTTAGGTTCGTTTTCGACCTTTATTTTCAAAAAGAGAAAACCTAAACAAGTATATAATGTAAATAACAAAAAAAAAAGGAACGACCACTCTCAGGCCTAGAAGCGACAGCAGTCACAACTTTATCTGACAAAAAAAACAACAACTAATAGAGAGAGCATACACATGATTCACCACGAAGAACAACAAAAATAATCAACATATATAGCTATATATATTCGTCTGAAGGATCGCGATCTATATATATACATACAGTAAAACCTCTCTATTCTGAACACCACTGGGCGTTTCCTAAATCGTTCATAATGATGGGTGATCATGCAAAAAAAATTTTTTTTAAATTTAAACCACATATTTTCATCTTTTTCTATTGATCAACAGATTTTTATTCATTAAATTTGTACATTCCATATACAATATGAGAAAAAAAGTTTTAAGTATCAAAAGTTTATGTATGTGGATCAGGTGTATATTTAAAATATACCAAGATGGATCTTTGTTTTGATAAATTTTTTCACTTAATAGTCGATGAGAAAGTCCATTTTCTTTCTCTTTGATAAGGTTAATTTTTTGTTCTGAACAAAGTTCATGACGAGTTGACATACTTAATAATTTAACATTAACATATAAACATATGAGACGTAATTCAATTGTGTATAGACGAGATTGAAAATGATTTTTTTTCGCTATTTCTCTCTAAGCCAATCACAAAACTAGCCAATGAGATACATTGTGCTAATTCAAAGTTTAACGGCGCCCTCTATAACGTTCACATTACAGAGGAAAATTATACAGTTGGGGCCATAAAAAAGTGTTCACATTCAGAATCGCGAGGATTTCATTAAGGAGGGGGTCAAAACCACCAAAAATTGCTCAGGGGGACCGGAGAGCGTTCAGTATGACAGGTTGATCATTAAGGAGGGGTGTTCAGTAGTAGAGGTTTTACTGTATATATATAGATGGCAGATCCTGACATCTTCTCCCCCACAAAAGTTAAATTAATATGTCCATTGGTAATAGTTAATTGAAGTAATCATTGAAATCTTGTGACGTTAATCCCATATAAAGTGTTGATTGAACTACATTAACGTTGATATAAGGTACAGCATAGAAACGTAAAATTTTCTTTACATTGATTACGGTAGTATTAACAGGACGTATAATTTCAAAGGTATATCGATTTTTTCAATGTCGTATACTTGATTTTTAACTTCTTCTCTTTCGTGCAGATTCAGATTTGGTTCGTTTTCTTTTTGTTTTATTAAAAGCACTAGAAATAACATCAAAATTATTCGTTTGAGCATGATAATTCATTTCCAATTCTTGATGATAATGATTAGATTCTTCAGATGAATTAATATCTATATCATATTCATAATTATTTGATTGTGGATCAATTGTTAAACATTGATCGTTCGACATATAACAATTAATTTCTTGCTGAATTCGATCAATTTGTTCACTTGGTTGAGGTTCAACTGGAGGTAAAAATATATTCAAAGTTTGTTCATCTGTTTGAGCTTCAGATGAAATCTGATGACGTTCATATAATTCATCACCAGTCATAGATTCATCACTTTCATCTTCAAACAACAATTCATACATTTGACTAGTGTTAACTAACTGAAAGGAAGAAAGAGAAGGACTAAATTTTGTAGTTAAATAAAAAAATACTCCACTAATGATTGAATATGTAAATCATTATCATGAAGATTAGATAAATAATTTTCACACATAAATAATATTATTTCCATTAATGATAGACAATCATATAACGCGTATTGAATAAGACGTTTTCGATAATTTAATGAATAATTCTTATTACGTGGGGGTGTGGGTTAATATATGGGTGTGCAAATCGACGAGGCGATACACAGCCACTCCCACCCCACACACCCACCCACACCCACACCCACACCCACCACACCCAAACTTCATTAATATTTCTTTTCTTATTTTTATCAGTAGAAATTTACCCTTTATGGAATTTCAATAGAACTATTACAATGTCTTACATACATCATCAGTTAAAATCATCATAATATCATTTTGGCATTTCAATATCATTCCCGGGTATGGCCAGCTAATTCTGCTACCGGAGTGAAATTCCGTAACGTTTTTCGCTTATTTTGTATCCTCGGTAAATATCAGGCAGTAGCACGTAAAGAGTTGCGAGACGTCTTAAATTAAAGAGAAAAGTCTTGTACATATTCTAAGATATTTTTCGCTTTTGGAACGTTTGTCGTTTCCAAGATATAATTAAAAAACTGATAACTACTTTTCAATTCTGAAAATTATTACTTTTTCAAAAGTGGTGTTCAATTCTTTTGTTATATCTTGGAAACGA
Source organism: Rotaria sp. Silwood1 (assembly GCA_905250075.1). Taxonomy (NCBI): domain Eukaryota; kingdom Metazoa; phylum Rotifera; class Eurotatoria; order Philodinida; family Philodinidae; genus Rotaria; species Rotaria sp. Silwood1. The sequence goes on along the minus strand of CAJNOP010003323.1, from coordinate 7,403 downwards.
CAAATGTTCCAAAAGCGAAAAATATCTTAAAATATGTACAAGACTTTTCTCTTTAATTTAAGACGTCTCGCAACTCTTCACGTGCTACTGCCTGATATTTATCGAGAAAACAAAATAAGCGAAAAACGTTACGGAATTTCACTCCGGTAGCAGAGTTAGCTGGCCATACCCTCCCACCAATTTTTTTAATTCCATTCATTAAACGTTCCAAATATTGAAACATATTACTTTGCTAAAGAACAAAAAAAAGAACAAAATAATTCTTTCAAAAATTAACAATAGTTAATACTTGATTTTGTATTATTTGAATTTGATTTTCAAGTGTTTTTATTTTATTTGATGAAATTTCTTGTGGTGAATATCTAAACATAAATTTATATTTTTATTTAATTTCAAAAAAAAACAACAAATCTATCTTACATTCGTTCTTCATTAGAATCAATTTGTTCTTGATTATTTTTTAAAGAAAAAAAATAAATTTCATGTCCGAATGCATCTTCAATTTCTTCAATTTGTTTTGTTAATATTTTATTGATCTTTATTTCTATTTAAATCAATTAAATTTAAGAAATTTAATTAAATTAAATTTACTTTTAGCTTGATTTTTTTCTTCAATATATTTCATATAAAACCATTTTATTTTAATAATATGTGAAAACATATAAATTATTATACGCCAAATATGTGATATGATGATCAATGGTGGTGGTAATAATGGACGTTTTAATTCATAACATACTAATGAATATTGTTGAAATTTCCATATACAATTTGTATCCGAATGTAAACGATCAAATGTATTACTTTAAATTAAAATAAATATTTTCAAAAAAAAAATTTTTTTTTTTTTGAATTAAAATAATACCTAAACATTGCTATAAGAAGATTAATTAAAAGAATATTTGCAACAGTCATATATGCAACTAATAAGAAAAACATAACATAACCACTTAATTCATAATTTTCTAAGAACAAAAAACAAACAAAATATTATCTTGTTTTATATAAATTTATTTGAAAATAAACAAACTTTCAATTTGATCAATTTCTTGTAATTCACCAAATATTTGCCAATAAGCAAAATTGATTATATAACGTGGCATATGCCAAGAATGTTTCTCAATACCATCTAATAAACTATAAGCTGGTACACCAAATGCTAATATAAATACAATAAGCATTAACATAAAAAATTTAAGATCATGAATCTTTATTAGAAAAATAAATAAATATTAATCAAAAATAAACTTAATCAACTTACCATTTCTCCAATCATAACAAGTTTAGGACCAAGTCTTTTTATAGCTGAAAATATATCAAGTGTTCGAATATACCAAATACATAAATCAATAGCTAATACTATCCGTGCAAAACAAAAACATTGATTTATTGGTAAAAAACGAAGAATACAACCAAGAATAAATAGAATTATAGCTAATGCATCTAATTTATTCCAAAATATAGAAAGATATACTTTGATCTTCTTATATAGTGAGTGAACTTTATTCGCTCTTATCTAATTAAATAAAAATTATAGAATTTATAAGAAAAAAGAAAAAAGTTTTTTTTGTACTTGTCGAATTTCTTCACAAAATAAAGTAAAAACCCATAATACAAGTATTAATTCACTTGTTGATGGTCCATAATGAGATTGAAGATTAGATTTTGATGAAGAATTTACATTTATAGTCATATTAATATTTGTTAAATTTGAAATAGATTTCTTTTCACTATTATGTTCTTCTTCGTTTGAAAAACATCGATCAGATTGAAATTCATATAGTGGAAAATATGCACATAATATTACGTATGAAAATAATATTAAAAAGATCACATGAGAATACTATAAAAGATAATGTAAAGTGATAACTTTTTCATGTCAATAGAACTCTTCAGAAGTCTACATTGTTTTAAATTATCAAATAAAAATACTGAAAATGAATATACTTAAATATTTCGAAAATTTTTCAGTTTCCTCTTTTTAAGAATCGAAAATTTTCATTTGTTACTATATAATAAAACTTACTAAATTGTACAGATATTTCACACATGGAGCATGCAGAAACATTGAAACATTCTTTATATATTGATTAACGCCAATTTTTATTCTAAATTTATAGTAGAATGAAAGTTTTGATATAGAAATATTTTCATATAACTAATAGGACAAGAATTTTCTATTCATTATCTTTTGATTACACTCTCAAATTCTATGAGATGTTATTAAGACTGATAGAAGTTCCGAATATTTATATAACGGAAGCAAGAAAGTTAATAAGATAAACCGGTACGGGTTCCATCTCTCTAGTAGATGTTCATTAGGCATTATTAGATCTCTGTTCTTCTTTAACGGTTTATAAAAGTGGTTTCTATACTTTAGATATCATTTTTCTCCCGAGAAATAAAAACAAAGTTCTAATAGTAATTGATCACGACCTCTTACAACAACCGGCATTGGCAACAGTAATAGATTTTGTTTCCTCATCGCAACCATCATCCATTAATCTCGAACATGTCGCATCTGACATTGTGCAGACTCTAGAGAAAAAACATTCTGTGAGTTTAATACAAATCGATTAGATTGATTTAGAATAGGCTACTTATCAATAGCAGGCTTTGATCTTGACGTACGACATTGAAAAATATTCGATCCATCTTGAAAATCCTATTAATAAAAGTAATCAATCAATCAATTTAAAAAGTTCCAAAATTGACTTGACATACATCATGTTGATTATATGTATTGTTTTCTTCATAATAAGGAAGAAAAGCACTATACCAAAGCATAAAACTTGAAAATATTATTAAAAAATTTCCAACTTGATGATCAATTCGACCATACCTAAAAGATAAAATAAAGTAAATAAATATTATATATACAATAAAGATACCATATATCGTTAAGTACATCCTGTACACCTTGTTTAGCAATAAATGATTTTGATTCAGCCAAAACAGCTAATTGTAACCAAGTAACATTATCAAATTCAGGTATTACTCTAATAATAGCTTGTTTACATTTCGAAGGATATGTTGAATAAAATTTTTCAAGTATTTCTACAGCAAAATATTCCAATTGATTGACCCACTGATTATATTTAAGAGTTTTTTCTTTTTTTGCTTTACTTTTATAAATTAATATTGCAATGAAAGCACCACCTAATCATTCGAAAAATTTATCCAAAAAAAAAAAAATTTTCATTTATTTAAATACATACAAATTTTATTTCTTCCACGAGTCCAGAAAAGTAAAGCTAATTTTTGTCTACCTGTTACAACTGACCAAAGAAAAAGTTCCTTATCAATATCAATTTCACTTATTATTGATGATGAATCATCTTAATATAATCAATTAATAATAAACAAAAGATTATTTTTAATAAACAAACTTTTAGAATTTGTTACTAAATTATCTTGATCACAAATAGCATCAATTAGACAATGATTATCAATAAATGGTTGAATTATTTCTCTATAAATTGATCTTAAAGTACTATTTAATTCATTTTTAAAATAAATATTCTAAAAATATAAAACAAAATTTATTTATTTTGATTATAGATATAAATATATACTTCGGCTTTATAAAGATCTAAAAGTTGATTATTATTTTCAAATAAATCATGTAATGGAAAATCATGATCAAGAATTAATTCGACAAAATTTGCTTGATTTTCTATCATAGCTTTGAAAAATAAATCATTTAATTCAATTCTCTATATTATAATTAAAGAATTTATTGCAAAAATTTTCTTTAAATTTTTTACTTTCCAATCTCGTTCATCTTTCATAATAGAATTTTTAACAATATCAATTTGTTTCCATTCATATGCTAAATTTAATTGTTCACGCTTTTCTTCTAGTTTTGTTTTATATGAACCATTTTCACTAGTAACTATTAATAATATTGTGTATTAAATATTTATTTATTTCGATTACCTTTAAGAAGAGCTTGTAAAATAGAGAAATTAACATCCTCACCACTAAGATTATGTACTTTGAAATCAATAAAATTTAAAAATATATTTCGTGTTTCAACACATTCATATATTAATTCAAAAAAATCTAATCCTTCATCTGGTGCGTTTGTGCATGAAGTTTCAGCCATTTCATGATTAACTATCTGTAATGCTTCACGAATTTTATTTTTTATTTGTTCATTTTGTTCTATTAATAATGATGAATTTTCACTACAAATACGAACAGATCTCAATAAATATTTAAGATAAGGAAACAAACTTTGTTTCAGCATATGATTCCATTTTTGACTTGTATTCATTATACAAATGATAACATTTAGCAAATAAATCACAACATCCACCTGTACCTTCAACAAGGACAACAGGAATTCTATCTTTAACAACGCTTTGATAAACTAAAACACAAAAAAATTAAGTAGATAGTACCATTAAACATACCTAAACCTTTTTTAATCACATCCGAACAGCCTTCGATAACAACAACAATAACAGGCATACTATCTAAATGAAAAAAAAAAACGAATAAATTCTTCTTATCATGAATATATTAACCTGATTGTTTTGATTGTGTATATGATTTTATTGATTTATATTTTTTTTGATTATTATTTGTCAAGGTTTGTAATGAAAAATGTTCACCTAAAATTGCTCTTTCAAATTGAGCACGAAATTTAATTGCACTTCCATGTTTATGTTTCGTTTCATCATCAATAAAAATAAAATGTGTATGATTTGGTTCAAGTGGTGTTTCATCTTTTTCATCACTTTTTAATTTTGAATAAATAACATTGCTACCATGAACATCAAGTTGTGAGACATTTGATATACATCCCCAAGAAGCAATACCCTTTTTTTTGTATTTTATATATGATTTTTATTAAATCTTGATTAATAACTTACAATTAAATAAATGGGTCGAGATGGATCTGAATTTGTTCGAATTATTTCACCAAAAAATCTTGTTACTCTTGAATTCAGTCCAGCAGTAATTACCCAAACATCTAAAGAAAGATAAATAACTTTGATTTTTTAAATAAATTGTAACGTAAAATCTAACTGGTAGTTTGAGCTATTTGAAGAAGACTTTCACGAAATATTCGAAATAGTTTTGATCTCAGAGAACTTTCTTTCGCACTGCCCATTATCGATATAACAAGTGATGGATGCTAATAAAATACTAATCATTATTTAAACAAAAGATAAAATCGAAAGATTTACTGTATCATAATTTTGTCCAATAAATAATTCTTTGACTTGTGTAGGACAGACATGCGGCGATATTCGAATAAAATTAGCTCGATTATAGTAATTTTGAGGAACTAAAACAAAACAAAAATTAATTAAGTCAATATGAATATTTTCTATAGCAATATATCAATACTTACAAGTTATTGTACCATATGATTTAACATCAAGTTTACTGAATAACTATACAAGAAATATAATTCAATATGAATAGGATACAAAGAAATGATCTATTTACATAATCACTATCATTGCTAATAATATTAGTTGAAAATGATGATTGAATATTACATAAATGATCATCATTTAAATTTGAACTAGTCATATTCTTTGCCATGATAATACAATTTAGTTATTTGAGTGCAAATTTTCTAACGCAAAAATAAAGAAATGCATGGCAAAATGAGAGAATAGCAAAAGAATAATAAATATTACCTATATATCGTCTCTTTATAAATCGTTACCTTTTATTATGAAACGTGTCTTACGCCTATCTAGACGTTTACTTTCTTTAGAAGGATATATGTATTAAATGAAGCGTAACATATGCAAAATATATTCAACTAGTTATTTTAATCTCATATCATTAATAATAGTTATATTATTTTTTGTGCCATGTGCACGTTCAGCAAAAAAGTAAAGAAGAAATAAGAAGAACTACTGTGAAATAATGCAGAGGTTCTTGTTTCTATTAAAATTAAATCTAGTTGTTCATAAAAAAATTTTGTTTTTCATGTGAGTTATATGTCACAGAATATCCAACACAATATTCATTCTTGTACAATATATCTGCTCATTACTTGAATTTTTTAGAAATTGGTGACAAAACTATGAATTTTGAAAGAGCAACAAATTCTTCTATAGATACAACTTTCAATACCAGATAGTTCATCTGTAGTCTGTTGAAGTATAAAACAAATCAAGAGATTCGAGATCTCTTCTATCTCGTACTATTTAATTAAGAATTGCATCATCAGAAGCAATAAAACAAATGGAACACTGGATTAAATTTACACAGTTTTTTTTAATACTATTCAGCAAGGACTTTAGAAAATAAATTTGTCAAAAAAAAGGAATAAAAATTGATCGTTCAGTTTTTTTTTCTTTTTAAAAATCAAATCTTGTTCTTATCGGACGTAAACAGTTCTTTGATAAAGCATAGTTTTGCTCTAAGTCATGCTGTAGCACATATATATATATATAAGATAGAACGAATTAAATCTAACAATATGATACTTCCAGTCTTCCTTTATTCAAACTAGAGCAATTTAGAATTATTGCAGATAATCGACTTACTTAAGTAAAGATATTTAAAATAATCAAATGAATAGTCTTAAAAAAGAAACGAAACGTTATCTAATGATCAAATACCTAAAACAGTATTCAAACTGGTTCGATACATGTATTAAAACTATAGTGATTTTAACTCTGTTTGTCCTATCTTTAAATCAATATTCTCTTTTCCAATAAGCCGTAATGTTGCTTGATACGAGAAAAAGAGCAGAAAACAGAACATTGTCACGTGCATCATCCAACGTGTAGATGCTCGTACAAAAAAATCAACATGAAAATCTCTCTTCGAACACAGTACAAACTCGAACGATTCTTTTTCTTGATAAAATAAACAAACTTCTTATTTTTAAATAAAATTCTTTTCAATAGCAAATATTTGACTTTTTTGGTGATAGAAGATTCATTGTTTCAGAGATACTATTTGTACATGAGAGTCCAGCAATCTTATTATTGCATTGACATCTACCATAAATATCTAAAATTAGAAAAAATGCTAATCCGAAGTCTGTTCTGATCGAAGAGAAAAACGTTTAGCGCTTGCAGAAAAAAAATGGAAAGATTAAATGAAAGGCTCTTCTTAGTAAATCATTTTTTCAAAACTACTCTCGAAGAGTACAAATACGCATGCTTCAAAATTTTAACACTTACTCAATCCTATTAGCCATTTCTGCTACTTATATTGTTATCAATCTACCATAGGACTAAAATTTTTAAATCTATTTTTCTTTTGTATTTTTTTACATAAGAATAAGAACAAATTCAAAGAAACATTTCTACAATTCGTATAAATAGTAGATTTATGAATTGTCTTTTTTTTATGTACAATAAACAGAGACACATGAGCATGGTCACGCATCGGTCACCATTGCATGGAGAGGGTTTGAA
>CAJNOP010003322.1:0-13442 GCA_905250075.1 Rotaria sp. Silwood1 | reverse complement strand
TAGTTTTAATAATCATGTTTAATTATTGTAGATCAAAGGTTCTTTTTTTTTTATTTCGATTGTTTTATAATATTCAACTTTGCAGAAACAAAATTCTTATGCAAGATAGCTGACTAAAAACATAAATAGAATGAGTCATAACAAACTTGTTTCAATACTTTTCACACAGAAAGAAATAATATATGACAAATGGTGATGAAATTACACGTTTTTGGATTTTATTCTTTGCTTGATAGAATGAAAAACTTGATAATTTTTTTTATAAATAGGCCATAAATGGATTTTTCTCATAGACAAAGTCTTACACACTAATATTGTCAAAAATGTTTTTATTTGACTTTCCTAATTACTATTTTACTTCATAAAATCAAAAACTCATAGACTACATCGAAAAACATGAACATATAACAATAAAAAACAACAACAATCGCTCTTTTTTTTTTTGATTAAACATAAAAAGCAAACATTCACTGCATGAAACAAAATTATTAAATTTCTTATTTACATCATTATTTCCATCGATAACGGCAAGAAATTCAAATCATTTTCAATAGGTAGCAATTGTTAAAGCCTTTGCCTTTGGATTTTCAGCAAGATACAAATTCTTTTACATATACTTGTAGTTATTGGGAACGAAGTATTAACATTGTTAGGAGCGCGCTTATAAAATATCTCCGGTACCATCTAGAACATTACCTGAAGAAGAAAAAAATTTCAGTGTATATATATTATGCAAACAGAATTATGCATTAGCTATATATGAACTAAGCAAGTTAAGATGACGTGCGTTAAATAAAAATCTGTTAGTGTGATCCCTACGGAATTAAAATGTGATACACGATTTAGTTGCTGTTGCTAGTCATAGAAAGCTTATTGTATTCTATGTCTTGGGACGTATTCCTTTATCATCCTTTTATTGAATCCTCGACAAATGCAAAAACGAAATAATTCATACAATATAACGAGACAGCATTGATGCGACGTATTTGATCGTATATCAACATCGTCGATTAAGATTTGCGACCCAGGAAGAAGCAGCATTCATAAGGATATCTGTCGTGTCTGAGGTGAGGAGTCCAAATTTCTATTACAATATTTTAACATTTTTGTCATACGGTGTGTCACAAAAAAGATGAGTTTGTGATAGCATCGGCTGAAATATCATCTAGTTCTAACGCAAAAATATTTTTGTTTATAATTTGTCTTCAAATCGGCTATTAGTCAGTTACATAAATTATGTCTTTTACTTAAAATATTCCTAACTACAGATAGGTTTGCCCTATATTCTATATCTATTAATGGATAAGACTGCTAGTAGTATCCAATTTTAAAGTTGAATTCAAGTGTTCAACTAATCTGATGGAAGAGATGCTCTGTGTACGCTTATTTGGTGGTACTCTCAAGGAGAGACAAATATCTGAGTACTTGAACTTCAAGTTATCAAGTTGCACGCAAATAGTTATTACGAAGAAAATGGAAGAACATATTCGTTTAGGACAATCCAATTATTAGACATTCTTCTATCATTGAGTCAGACTATTGCGATAAGCTGTAGAAAGAAAATAATGTGTGTCTGTTTTAGTTTCTATTCACAGTATTTGGATTTACATAAAGTCAGAGAGAATAAAACAATCTTGTGCGTGAGAGACGCTATTTCTATTAGAACGAAAACAGGTATATAAAATAATTATCAGTGCTTATTTTAAAAAGGATTTCATGAAAACATTGTAATTTACTAATTAACACTTCATCTCGTAGTAATCATATGATAGACAAGTAAACGTTCATATTTCTAGCGTTTTTCATTCCGAATTTTGAGACCAATTTTTGACTGTTTCAATACTAGGCAATTGGTTATTGAACTCGAAAAAGAGATTCTGTCACGATCAATTACTTGAGTTTCAGTTTTGCAAAGCTTCGACTCAGTCTAATCTGCTGCATTGAGTAAAGAAAGTTAAGTACCTATAGAATAAGAGTTCACAGTGAACTTTAGCGTAACCTCTTCCCTACAGTTTCAACATATCCTGAGAATTGCATGCAACTTGAACGTACAGTGCTGGACAAAAGTTCTGGGACAAACTTTTCTATTTTATAATAATTTGTTAAGAAGCTATTATGAGCAAATGGTGATGTGCTTTGATAGATCTAATAGCAACCTTTCATATACTATTATAGCATTATAATTGCACGTTTCTGTAGCAAGTTATATAAATTTAAATATTAGCCCATGGGCCAAAAGTACTGGAACAAAGCACGAATATTCCATCGGATATCTAATACTATATACAAAAAATGATTAGATGAAACTGAAAATTTCAGAATTTGTAGTTCTTAGAGAGACAATATTGTTGATAAAAGATAGTTTTCAACAATCTATTAGCTTCGTAATTTGCTGAGACTAACAAGAATGATATATCTAGACACATTACGTCCCTATCGATCTGGACTCCAATACATGGGTTCTTCATGAAACTTTCATGATATATTGAGAGTAGTACCATTAGCATATATCCAAAATTTCAGCTCATCTCTTCATATCAATCCCGAGATATTTCAAGTTTAATGTCGAAAAATAGTACTTTTTCGGTGTAGGATCTCATCCATGCCTTACGTCCTAACTGACTCGGGACTTTTTTAAATTATAGAAGACACATGGCTTGATGTTGCTACGGCGTCCATTTTTTTAATCTCTCATTAGTTGTCTAGTAAGTGAAAATTAATTGCCACATGGGTCCGAAAATTGGTGGGTGTGGGTGTGGTGTCTGGTTCTGGTTCAAAAGACCTACACCTACACCTACACCCACGGCCACACCCCACCCACACTCACACCCCACCCCACCCACACTCACCCAGTTTGATGAATACGATTACAATTGAAGAACTATTTTTTAAATGGATTTTGATGATTATGATCCATACAAGTATAAGCTGGGACTATAAGTTGCACATGTGATCTTTATATATCTACGATGGAAAGAGATAGATAATATTATTGTGAGGCAAGTAGAAACGACGAATGAATGGTGTAGTGGGGAAAAGATGAGAAAGGGAAAAGTATAGAGAGAAGATATGAAGAAAGAAATAGTTAAAGATGGATAGGAATCAGTGACGTAGCCAGGATTTTTTAAGTAGTTGGCAATTTACCAACTAAATTATTTTGAGTAGGTGACAGCATTGGGCAATTGTAAAATCTAGTGGGCAATAATTTTTAAAAACTTATTCGCATTACAGAAGCCGTTGTTTGCTGAAGAGAAATTAGTAATCCTGCATTAACAGATAAATTCACTCGCTTTTTGTCTTTACAGTATTTCAGAAATGTATTCTTTGATTTCATATATTTGAATATTTCATGTCAAAAAGTCATAAATAAGTATCAATGGAACAAGAAAATCAATCTTTCTTCTGAATATGTAGTAGAGACACAATGACTGTCAGTCAATCTTTTTTCGTCAAACATTGATCAATACCTCTTTATTTTCTTTCGTCAGGCAATGAAGAAAGTTCATTTATCTTCTTTAGTCGTACAATGGCATGAATTAGTTTGTTCTCTTGCGTCGGACAATAACAAGCATTATTCCACATATATCTCTAACAAATTCTCAATCATGAAAGTTTTTTTTTTGCATGGTTCTAATGTTCAGTCATATGCACATCCTGTAAACTACATATTATCATTTAATTACTAATGCCCATTCCAAAAAAAGGCGGGTAGGTATTTTTCGAATAGCGTTTGATAGGAAAATGGTAGAGAGCTGCGATTTTTACCGTTGAAAAGAGCAGATAAAAACGCATCGAACAAGATAAGACAATGACTTTTAACTTGGATTTTTGAAATTTTGTGCAATAGTTGAATAAAGAAATGCCTTGAAAACAGGTATCATTTTTCCAGGAAAAAACTCCAAAACTGAGTTCGTTTTACAGAAATTGCTGGCAAAGTGGACTAGAATTGTCGAATATAATACCTAGAACGCTCAAACCAGTAAAACTTTGAATGATAGCCTTATATATAGTTTTGTAGCTCGTCAGCTGGCGATTCTAATTCATTTCTCAAAGTTTAAGATTTATTCTATCTTCATAGAGCAACAGTCTTCTCTTTCAAGATGGCCATGGACTATGCAGGAATATTTAATCATGGCTATGGATATCCACATGGTGAATATGACTATGGTTAGTAATTAAAAATATTTGCATAAATATCTTTACAGTTAACTTTTTCAATCAATATTATAATGCCTTTTATAATGGCTCTTAATTAAAAGTTTCTTTTACTTATTGAAAACAGTCATAGTCTATTTCATTTATTAAATAGTAGATTAGATTTCTATAGCATTAGGATATTCTCTTAATACAAACAATTTGCTAATAAGATTTAGTTGATTTACATAATAAAACTTGAATATACATTATTTGCTTGATAATTTTATATTTAATCTTTCTTATCATTGTTTCTTCAATATTGTTAATGATTATAAAACAAGATATTTATATTACTCATGTCTTTGAAAGGATTCATCTTTCGCCTCGATCGTTCTCATTTAACTAAATTCTTCATTTTCAGCAGTCTAGTGTTCAATCATACAATTCCTATTTCTCATTCTGAAGAATACATGCAACATGATTATTACGTCAACACACAAAGCCTTCATCTCACGAGAATCTAGTGTCATCCAAAAGCACACATACATATGAAATTAAAAGACATTTTCTTTTGTCTATATGATGCTCATTATTATTAGTTGATTTCAATGCAAATTTTTCATTTAATAAATTAAAAAGTGAAAGTGTTAATAAAACACGTTTTCTTCTCTTTAGATTATCAATTATTTAAAAAACATCTTTTTCCTGACTGATTCTCTCAAAATTGTAAATATTTAAACCGTAAATAATATCATGCTTGAAAAGAAATGAACATGAGACAATTTCAGATGGACATTCACCCATAATCATATATCACCTCAGGGTCATTAATAGAGTCCTGCGAGACAGTGCCGAATCCCGAAAAATCCCGTCCTGCAGGGCAAACGGGATTGTCCCGAAAAAACTTCGGGACGGGACAGTTGGAAAATTTTCGGGACGAGACAAACGGGATTCGGGACAATTCAAAAAAAACGTTGTCCCGATATTTTTGAACTTGTATATCGGAATCCGTTGTAGACTCGAAATTTTCTATTTTCAGTAAGCGTTTAAATATTGAAATAAATAGTATAAAAAAACATACTGCGAGATACCTAAAAATCTGTCTATTATCAATCTCTTCATCAGTTATCTCACTTCTATTGCAGTTTGGACATATCGTCTCATTTAGTTAACGTGCAGTGCACACCAATCAATATATGAACACGAGCGAAAGTCTACTCAAATTGCAGTTATACTTCAACTTAATCTCTTTTTTCTTTTTCTAAACTTCAGCTACGAGCAGATAAATTTTCTTCAACATTTGAACTTCGAATATTTCGTTTGATAAATAGTAAACTAAGTTTGATCTGCATCTGAGCCTTTTTCTTGATTGGTATAGCATAGTCAGAAGCGCTTATCGGAAAACAACTAATTCATCTCAAAATTATGGATATGAATAAATTGTTTCTATCGATAGTATAAAAAAGATGTATCGTTCTTTAACAAAACCATATCTTTATTATTCTTTTCAGCTAACGGGACAAACGGGGCTTTTCGGGACAGGACAAACTGGATTCGGGACACGAAAAAGTTTGTCCTGCAGATCTCTAGTCGTTAACCATACTCACTACAGGAAATGTTTGTATTTTAATCAATACCTTTCGCATTGTTGATTAACGTGATCTTTCTATTTCTCTCGTGGACTTTTTTTCACATGTTGATTCATAGAGAAAAGTGATCCATTCAAGCAAAGAACGAGTGGACATTTGGCTTTTATAATGAGTTTATTTTAATTGATCAATATGATTCAAATATATTTAACTTTTTCAAAGTATTAACATTTGTCGAAAAAAAAAAAACAAGTTTTTCACAAAATGAATATTTATAAGAAAGCAAAATATTTATGAAAACTTTCTGAACCAACAAATAATTCAAGTATATGAAGATCTTTTAATTTGTCGAAATTGAGATGTACTACATCATTGGTAAAATTATTTGTTATTTTTTCGAGTGACTCGTATCGAATATAGAGATTTAACAAATTAGGTAGATGAGTATATTTCTTCAAAAGAAATTGTTCAACATAATTTACATGTGCAAACTGTATATGCAGAAGTGTAAGATTTGGAAAAGTTATCAATGGAAACGAATCTTCGTTATATTTTTCTGATTCATCATTATATATACATAGATATTGTAGAAAAGGAAAATCTTGTGAAATAATTTTGAATAATTTATGCTCAAACGGATACGTATCTACCATCATCAAGTTTCGAACTTTATGAAACATGCCACCTGGAAAAGAAATGCTGAGATCATGAAAATATTCAAATTCATATGGAATTGAATAGATATGACATTCGCCTTTAGTCTCCATTGACCATGTATGAACATATGAACCAACTTGACCATATTTTTTTCCAATAAAACTACATTGGATATTTTCATTTGATGAAAGATTAATTCTAATATTCTTATTAACAACAAATGTCTTTATACTGAATGTAAATTTATTTAATCTTGGCATATAAATAAGAATTTGATCATATAATTGAATACCATCAATATAAATCGAATCAAATCTTCTTACGAATAAATATAATTTCAATTCTTCAAGATTTATCATTCGATCAAGTAACGGACAAACTAGATCATCATAATAAGATGTGTAATTATTTGAAATTAATGAGAAATATTTCAATTTGGGAAGTTTCGTCTATAACAAAAAAAATAATATTAACAATATCTATCTATCTGTGTTAGTGTAGTGTTTTATTTCAAGTATTTTTTAAAAGACATCCATGATTATCTCCAAATTAGGAACTGATACCATTAGTATATAGAACTCTGCGAGTAATTCTTCAAACACTTATCAACATCCAAAATAATTCAAATTTAAAAGTAATTTCTAATTTATACTCTTTTCTTCAACCTAGGACCAGTCACAGATTTTGATAATTAGTCGATCTACTCGATTTATGTATATACCAAAAATATTAGGCTTTTATATTGTAGTATAAGAAAAATAGCAAAGACACATTTTCTTGATTTTTATTCTATTATTAGACTTTTCAATTTCTCAGCCACATGCAAATTCTCACTAATAGGCATAATAATCGATAAAATATGTTCTTTCTTTTCTTCTTATATTACAAGATAAAGGTCTAATCTTTTGAAGATGTACGTGACTCGAGAAGGCCTACTTACTGCTAAAACCTATGAGAGATCGTAGGTTCAAAAAATAACCAGTGTGCATTGGAAATTACTTTTTATGTTTGAACTATTTTGAATGATCATGAATGTTCATAGAAATAGCTTGCAAAGTTTCATATACTAATGGTATAAGTTCCCAATTTGGCGTAATTGCCTCTTTTACAAATATCTGTATTTTTCTATAAAATATTGTACTTACAATGTTATCTGTGTTCGATATTGTAGAGGAAATTTGAGTTATCCTGATAATTAATGTTGATAAACAATTTAGACGTCCATCAAGAAGATCAAGACAATCATCAATAATTTCAACATTAATTTTCAAATTAGTTAAAGTTGAAGACTTGAAACTTGGTGGTGGTAGATTATAAATACTAACTGGCAAATCTTGATCAGAAAAGTAACAAAAATTTAAATTGATCAATCGTTTGCATAAAGATAAAATAGATGTAAAAAAATATGTTCGGACTGCCGAGTACTCTTTCGGTGTCTTGTTTAGAATATTAATATTAAGATGTGTAATTTGTTTAGCAAAAAGATCATGAAGAAATAAATCATCTTCAATTGAAAAAAGAAACGAAGAATGATTATTAATTTATGTCTAATAAATTCATTATTTAGTTAATTAAAACGAACAAAATAAAATAATATACCTGTAAAATATCGAAGAAATATTTTTTCTGGAAAATTAACAAGTGATAAAGAATAAAGTTGACGATAATTGAAACTAAGAATAGGTTTTATTGAATGTGGTTCAACAGTAAGTCTTTCTATTTGATGTTGAATTCTAGGTAAGATTTTTTCACAAATTCTTGAAATTTGTTTGTCTATTGGAATAATATGATCAAACGATGAATTGATGGTCATATCAAGATGATGAATATAAAGAAAATCAAATATTAATCGATTAAATCGTTCATTAACATCCACAAGTGAATAGAGAACATCAACCATATTCAATTTGTTGATAATGATGACTAATATTTCATTTGGTAAATCGAGTATATTGAGATGATTGTAGTTTGAAGTGTTCATATCTAACCGATTATGTCTATTCAGGACAATTTATATATGTCTGCATTTTCTTATCGTCGTCTATGAGAATAAGGAAGAAAAAATATTGATGCCCGTTATGCTAGCCAATGATGAATAGGTGATGTCATTTTTCCTTCTTTGGGGTCAAACAGACTAGATGAATTAAAACTGAATTAAGAGATATGATTGGTGTTTCTACTTAGCAACACCAATCATATCTCTTAATTCAGTTTTAATTCGTCTAGTCTGTTTGGGCCCTTTCTTATATTTTCCGTTGTATTTCATTAGTCGTTCATCCGCCAGGTCATTCTTCTTTTTTTCTTTGAGCATTTATCATGTAATGTTCTCTTGATCATGCATGATATTATGTTTAGAATAATATGGTTTATCAAATAGACACTAGAAATCTATGCACAAATTGTCAAACGTATTGTTTAATAAGAGTATTCGAAGATGTAAAATCTACTGGCGTGTGTGTATGACCTTTTGGTGAAATTTTTGAAAATTTATTAGTATTTGGAGAAATCTTTAATAGAAAACAACGTAGCGTGGAAATAAACTATGTATACTTCCATATCAAGGTTCCGAATGGAACTCGGAGACAAAATGTTTTCGTACACTTTGCTTAACTTAGTAAAATGTACGTGTACACTTAGCTTTCGCAAGCAAAAGGTAGCAAAGTGTAGACATCGAAGTTTCCTCGTATAAGCTAAAAAAAAAGGTGTTCATGTATATCTTAGAGAAAAGAAAAAGAAAGATTAACCGATAGTAAAATTGATCAAAAGAGGTCGTGTTGTACATTTTATACTTCATTGATAGAAATATTAATTCATATGCAAACAAATTTTTGGATAAAAAACAAAGCATTATTTTCGTAAACACAGTGTATTGCATACACTTTGGTTTTGTCAGCAGTGTGTAAAACAGAGTGTAAATTGAATTTAGCAAGTGTTTCGCACACTTTGATTCTGCTTGGTACCCTTGCTATTCGGATCCTTGTTCCATATATATAAACAAAATCGTCATTCAAATAAAAAAAATTTCACGTAGTCTTTAACCTGAAAAAAGAGGGCGCTCAATATCACTGTATCGCAAACACTTGTACGAATTCTCGATTGATACTAAACATGAAATAAATGTGAACCATCTTATGTGAAAATTTTTGCATAACAATACATCATGAACCAAATAACGTTAAACTTGATTTTGTACAAATCAGAAGAAAAATAAATGGCACATTTCTTTATTGTTGTGAAAACTGAATAAAGACTGACTTGTAATTCAATAAGGTTTTTCTAATACGAATTATACTTACAATCATTGCACTATCGAAGGCTATTTTTTTATTCTTATGAATTATTTCCAATTTATCACATTGAAGTCACTTCAGTTTTGGTGAATTATTTTAAATTCTTGATTAGATGTTTTCTGAAAAGTTCACGGAAATTCAATTAAATGCTAGTAAAGAAGATATAGAAGATATTACAAATAGAGATACATAGAAGGTATAGGATATATAGGAGATATTAAAGATATGAGAGATACTACTTAGGGCAGTCCAAAAGTAGTGTCGTCATGGTCGTTTTTCCTTATTAATAAGGAAAAAAAATTTTCTTTTGTTATGAATAGATAGAGCGTCTTTCACTCTATTTTTCTACGCTATTTGATCATACTTTAACTAATATCATGATAATAAATTTTTGATAAAACGTTTTTCGTTAACATGTTTGCTCGTTGTAAGTTGTACGTCGCAGTTTTCAATTCTTTATTAGTTGTATTAACAACCAAAATATGTCATAAGATGCAGCGTGAAAAGCTCTACAATTTCTATAAGACCGCTTATTTTCTAGTGCACATTTTGTTCTTAAAATAGACTAAATTTTGAGCGATCAAATTTCGATCATGAAAAAAGACAATGTTTTTGAAACACGGCGAATTCATTATTGTTATCTGATCATTTTATCACCTAATATGCTTTATCAAAAGAAAAACAAAATACACAAGATGATGCAGCGTGAACAGCTCTATAATCTACATAGTAAGGTTTATTGTAATTGTTTTGAAAAAAAGGAAAATTCTATACGATTAGTTTTTACAACGACCAAAGTTCGATTACTCAAAACTTTGTCCATTTTGAAAACAAAAAGTGCAACTAGAAAATAAGCGGTCTTATGGAAATTGTAGAGCCTTTCACACTGCATCTTATGGAATATTTTGGTTGTTAATAAAATGTATTAGTGGACTAAAATACTAACCCGTCTGACTCATTGTGAGCTAGTACAACGAGCAAACATGTTAATGAAAAAAGTCTTATCAAAAATTTATTATCATGATATTAGTTAAAGTATGATCAAATAGCATAGAAAAATAGAGTGAAATACGGTCTATCTATTCATAAAAAAAGAAAAATTTTTTTCCTTATAATAAGGAAAAACGACCACAACGACACTACTTTTGGACTGCCCTAAGTAATATACCAGTAAAGCTATTTAATTCTGTAATTTCTAAATGATAATATTATGTCACGTTCAAAGCATTTGTAATATCCATGATTGCTAATTCATAACATTCATCATCAGGTATATATGGAATAATCAATTACTGGATTTTGAAAGTTCAAAAGAAGAATCAATCACATTATATTGTCTATCATCTTCATATCATCTTTTTCTAAAAGAAAAATAAATTTATTTATTTTATATAAGAGTCTCTTCTCTATGTACCTATATGGACCAACTGAATACAGGCAGTGTCCACCTTCAATTTCAGTTTCAAGTATCCATCGTCGTTCAATCCAAAATGATGAATTAAATTGATTTGATTCTCGATAATATACCGGAGATTCATCATCGTCATCATCATTAATATATACATAATATTGGAAATAAAATTTTTCTAATTGAGGTAAATTATTGTCCAATTATTTTTTTCCATTGATCAGCATTAAGAAAAGTCAGATCTTCAGAGTGAATAATTAGACTTAAGACTTTTAATTTACAGCTCATTTTACTAATGAATATTTCAATTTGATCAAATGTTAGGAGTTATTCACATATGAGATCATCAATATCTAATCACACGAGAAAAGTTTATCGTTGGTTAAAGTTTAAAGAGAAAAAAAGGTTTGATGAGAATCAAACAACATTGAACTTTATTATTAAATATTTTTCACTTTTCTGTTACAAGCTAAAATTTTCACTTCAATGAATCTTCTTTTAAGAATAATTTATAATATTTTTTAGTTTCCTTTCGTTTTCATCGAAAGATAACTTTGGTCACAAATATTCTTCTTCTCCTCTAAAGCATTTTATGATTTCGCCGGTGTTTTCTTTGAGCAAATTATATATTTATATAGAATTTTCTATCGACGAAAGCATCATTTGTTTTTAGTATTTGTTATTTTATATTATTGAAAGTATACACAATAAAGAAAAAGTGCAAATATCAAAACTCTTCCTATAAAAAATACAGATGAATATGGCGATCATTGATTGATGATATTATTCAATCATCATTTCAACATACAAATTTCATCATAATCTCTTATTTTTAAGAAATTTCGTTACATTAATTAACTTATAACTCATTTCAAATGACTATTTTTATTATACATTAGAATTAAAGATGTGTATGTGAAAATATCAATAACTATGTTCCTGCAGATTGTTTGCAGCGAAATAACTGGCATTTTAAAGTTAAACTATCGTTTGTCCCGGAAATACTAAACTGATATATCCTTACTTAGCAAATCGATATTGTAAACAAAATTAGTCTAATTATATGATAAGATGAATGTTCTACTGCTTATATGTCTTATTTATTGTTTCCATCTTTGATTGTTCTAATCGAATATTCATCTAAGAGTGAAAGAGAAATCTTCAAACAGGGGCAGATATCTCATAGTTTTACAAGAAATTTCCAATAAATGAATTGCATTAGATAATTCATTTGAACAAATAAAATAAATTCACTTCTTTTAATTGTTCATATTTCAAATCACCTATCAATAGTCGTATCTTGAATTAAGAACATTGATGAAACGACAATCAATCATGTCTGAAAATGTATAGTCGACATAAATTCATTTCTTTATTCTTTTTGATGAACTGCATTAAAAAACAAAAATTTAGACAGACTAAATACCAAGGGGAAAACGGCGGATTTTGGATTTTCGGATTTCTTTTGGATTTTGAAAATTCAAAAATCCAACAGCAACGTTTTCTTGCAAATAAAGGAATTTCGAGCTGAAATTTTTGCCATATGTAGGTCTTGTGGTCCTTAGAATATCCTAAAATTTTCGGCGCAAACGAATGTTCAAGCGGATGTTTTCTTCTGAAGAGATAATGCAATTGCAAGAAATACTTATATTTCACAGCACGGTCAGAAAATCCACTTTTCTTGAAAATTGATTATCTTGACAGGGAAACATCCGTTTGCACTGAAACTTTTAGAATATTTTAAGGACCACGAGGTCTACATATGATAAAAATTTCACCTCAAAATTCCTTCAATTTACAAGAGAACATAGCCGGCGGATTTTGTGATTTTTTCGAATTTTTTGGGATTTCTGGATTTTTTTCGGATTTTTCATGGATTGGCAATCCCGAAAATCCGTCGTTTCCCCCTTGATAAATACGTTAGATACACTAACGAGGGAACCATCCGAGGTGTCAAAAAGCTTTTCGGTCGGAGATATGATGGTTAGATAGGGCATAGCTAGGAGTGATATACCCTAAGTTAGTTCGGACCCAAGTTGAGATCTGGCTGAGATATCGACTTTTTACTAGAATTTGTCTACGAGACTCCATCTTCCCCATGAAATCAAACTTTTGAGTTTTGACGTGAAACTTTGCCCATGTCAAGGCCTCAACTAGAGTAGTTCATCCACAAAGTTTCAGAATTTTTAGACTAAGCATTCCCGAGATATGAGTCTGTTAGCATAAACACGGTTTTGTACGGATATTGTTGTATGCATCGATATTTTGAAAGCATTATATCTAGGGAATGCTTAATCCAAAAATTCTGAAACTTTGTGGATGAACTACTCTAGTTGAGGCCTTGACATGGGCAAAGTTTCA
>CAJNOP010003321.1:1562-13443 GCA_905250075.1 Rotaria sp. Silwood1 | reverse complement strand
ACAATAATGGTGAAAAGAAAAAGGGTGAGTTAAATAATATCAATAGTTCCTCAACGTTTTATTTTTTTTTTTGTAAACAAAAAGTTCTTTCTTATAGCTATATCGAAAAACATAAATTATGAGATTTAACCGTTTATTCTGTTCTTCTTGTAGAATCTGGTTTATTTGATTCAGCAACAACAAGTATCTTTGAATCATGAAGCAACAATATCAACTAGTGTTAGTTGAAGATAATATTACAACATCAATCGTTAGTCATGTATTAGCTAGTGAATATAAAATTTTCATCAAAGAATTAGAACGATCGAAAATATTAAAATAACATTAAACTTGTGTTGCAATATAAAAGATTTTCAAAAAATATATAATTGTAAATTTTTGTTCTTGTTACTTTTCTCATAGAGATTTTTTGTGTTTATCTACTAAACTTGTTCATATTTAACAATCTTATTATTGATGTGCCTTTCTCTGTATATAGACATTTGATTAACATGTAACTTACATCGACACGTTTTTTGCGATGTCTGTTTTGAAAATTTCTTGACTTTGAGAGATTTTGAAATGATAAAAAAAAATACTTATTAATAAGAAACTAGACAGGAAAATATCCAAAGATTCACCAGAAACGGCTGAAATTTAAAAAAAAAAATATTTATTTTTGCATCGAGCCGGTGATAACTAAAATCTTACACTCCACATGGGCAGATCCAAGTCAAAGTTAATATTTATTGTGAGAAGTTTCTTCATTGCTCAACCGAATTCAAATTGCGATCATCCTATAAACAAGAACTTTTCTGTTACTGTCGTGTCTATCGACTAATTGGAAAAGCGATCGATAGATTCAATTTTGCAGACAACAATTCTTACAACAGATATAGGTAATCGATGGACGTTTGTTTGCATACTAGTCTGAAATCATTGAATAATTAACAGGTAAATGAAGGATACTTCGGCGCAAAGAACCGATCCGATGAAATGAAAAAAAAGGACGTACTGAATTCTTCAGATGAAGCGATAGTTTGTTTCGAAAAATTTGAATGATTTAGAAACAAAAAAAAATAAACGTGTGTGAAAAAATGAAAGAAAAAACCTTGATCTGTGTAATATAGAATAAGTTCATCATCTTTATTCCATTGTCAAAATGATTGATTATGTAATACATAACAACAAGATTGTATTCAGAAGGTTTATTGAAGCCATATAGAGATTGAGTTAGTCATGTATTCAGCAACGCATGAATCCTATCGACGTAAATGATTATGATTAGTAAGCAATTGATACAGATTTGTACGAATTTCATTTGTTAACGAACTGCTGATGTACAGACCAAGAAGATTTTTATCTTTCTACAATGAAAGCACTGACAGAATAAGTAAATTGATGAAAACTATTAGAATTTCCAAGCATAGATAAAGATTACGAAGATGAATAAACTTTCGTTCGACGACATCTTCCTTCCACATAGAAATTCTTCAGTTTAGGCAAAGGCAAGATGATCAGTCAAGTCGATTGAAAAATAACTCGAGATGATAGAATTAATAATGATTACTCAAACTGATATCAGGAACATTAATATTAGGGTAAGTATGTGTTCAAAAGTATTTAGTTGAAAAAAAGGAGAAAAGTAACATTTCATTATGGAAGGCTGTTCACGGTTTTCTTTTAAGAAATTTGAAATCTGTTCTATCATGAAGGATGTGGAGTATGAGTACGGCTCTACTGATAGGTCACTGTCCCATTCTTATCCACATCCCCAATCACACCCACAAGTTAAGATTAAGGAAACAGTCTCGAAAAGTTCGATCGTACAGTTTTGAAGGATAGTTTACTCTTACACAATTGGAACTGAGATTTAAATATGCTCGCCGTACACGTTTTCATGGACAGTAATGACCCATTGTCACACGAACACGTCATTTTTTGTTCTTTTCACCGTACGCAGTGGCAAACAACTGCGCCACCAATTATTGCTTTTACTTGTTTTTGGATTTGATAACTAAAAACTCAAATTATATTTATACTAAGAAGGCATTGAGCTTTTATGGTCTACCTTAGTGTATTGTTTACTACACTCACCAATCCATAAATGTACCGTAAAACTGTTTATGTCGTCAAATCGACAAGAGAAGTTGTTATTGTCTATTTTTGTCAAACGGTATGTATTTTCAACCAGCCATTCTCGTGTTACTTGAGGTTCACGTAGATTTCGTCTTGCATTAATACAGCAGTTATTAACAATAAATGAACCATACGACATATTTTCGAATCGATCAATGAAAAAAACCATTTCATGACGACTATTCACTGTGATCGATAATCGTTCGACACGTGAAAAGAGGTGAGACCAGTCAAAATTCTTATCACTTGATGAATATGCAAAGAAAGGCATATGTAAAATGCGAATTTGTTCTAGAGGAATAATGGAAGCTGAACATATCAATGACAATTTACAATTGATACTGAGCTGATTAAGACGAGGCATCGAATGTTGGATGAGTTGAACAATCATGTCCAATGACCATGAAGATGAATTTACACATAAATGTTGCACTCGAGAAAGATCAATCAGTCCCTCATTGATTTTAGGACTGACGAGCACGAGTTTTTCTATTTGTGTATACCTATATGATGGTTCTTCTTTTACCGAATCGAATGTGAGTTCGGTAATCATATTATAGAAGATGGCATGTTGTTCAATCGGTAATGTGGTTGAGTGAGGCATAACTGGAATTTCGGAGTATACAGTAGAGTGAGGAGCAAAATAAGGTACCGTGAACAGAAGTGAGCGACGATGATCATACGCAACAAACCAGTGTCGATTCTCATTGAGCCAGAATGGGGAGCGAAAATGATCAAGCATACTCTGTTCATCACGGTATACGTTTTCCAACCGAAACTTGAAATTAAATATTTTAAGTAATGGTAATCGTTCAAGTACGAATATTTTCCATCGATCACCATGACTAAGATTGTTATTTCCCTCACAGTTAACAATGAGTTCGAGACGTTGTAGATGTGGCATGTGAACAAGAAATCGTTCTAAGTGGACACGTGACACAATTGAACTTGAACGCGTGCAATCATCTAAAAAAACAAGGACAGAAGATATACAAAAAGGTTAAAGAGTAATTAAATATATGCCGTGGAACTGTAACAAAGATCATGGTTGATTTTCAACGAAAACCATATATTTATTTTGACCGGTCAATAAGTTACACTTATTATCATCAGAAAAACATTATCCAATTGTGTAGAGTTGATATAAATATATCGAACATCAAAGAAAAATGTAACATTAGGTGACATAATAGATGACAACCGGAAATCAATCACAATCTTTGTCTCCATTTTATATATAAAGGACTAAGAACATAGAGTAGCTCATGTTTAATTTGTTCAGTCTCTATGCTAGATCAGATAATTCTTTAATGTACATCTAACACTTCGAGTTTGGTTTCTTGATAAGTAAAACTTTCAAACAGATTATCTTATGCTCTTTTTTTTTCTAACTTTATGCTAAGATATTAGAGGGATTTCAGAATGACTTCGAATTTCCAGTGCTTTGTTTCATATATATCATTGTTATTACGTTTTTGCCCAGAAAGTCTTCGTCAATCTCAAGTTCACACAAAAAAACTCAATTCTAAAATTTCGATTTGAAACTTTACAGAGATCGATTCTTTTTAAAGACATTTATACTAGAAATTTCAATGTTTTTGCTTGTTCCTATTCCAAAATATGAACAAAAATCACTCACTAGTTTTATAGAGATCTTTATTTGTGAACATTTTCAACTAGAAATTAAAACACTAACTTTCTATGTGAATCTAGGTGTTTTGTTAGAAGTCAAAACTTTCTTGTACGATTTTGAAACAAGTGTACAGGTTCGAGAAGTCAAAAACTGCTTGATTCACGGTTTGTCACTTACTAGACACGTTAATCGATAATATGAGACTTGCGAGGCCAAGTGGTGGTCTCCCACGATTGCATCTAACAAAATCGTAGATCCCATCATGGCTTGCAAAAATAATTGAAATATTGAGCGAAGTGAGCATTGGTGCATAACGAAATATGTGTTCGAGTTGAAAGCATGAACAATATGTTAAAGATAGATGATGTAGATGAGGTAACGAGATTGGAGTAATAAACACTGCACTTTCAAAATAAACAACGTTGTGATATTTTATAATGAATTCAGTGAGTTGAGGCATAATATTTAGATATGGATAATGACATCTTCGATTTATTTCAAGAAATTTGATACTCTCCATTTTATCTAGATCAGCAAAAAGTGATTGACTATCATCATCGATCTCGATCAGTGTGAGTGCACGGAGACGAGTAAATTGCTCGGTAGAAAAACGTGAGAAAAATAATTGAGATTGATTTGGTGTGTCATTACTATCCGACAATACGAGTGAGATGACTTGATTTGGTCGAAGACGACGACAAGTAAGATCGAATAATGGTCTGAGAATTGAATTAAAGTTGAGAAATGAGTCATTATAGCTTACTATGATACTATCGAGATAGTCATTAATGTTAAGAAAGGAATTAAATATTTCATTAGTCCAAAGATAGTCAAAGATGGCATATAGTATTTCCACAGGCAAAAAGTTGAACATAAACCAGGGCATTGTGATTATCGAAACATCGATTTTGTAGTGTTGTTATTGTGCTTGCTTTTTCATTTTGACTGAAAATATAAAATACATTCTAATTGATGTCATCGAAACTTTAACTTTGATTGAAATTGAGCTGTCGTCACTTTCTACAGCTTCTAATCGTGCAACGTTGGAATCAGAAGGTCTTCTTATCTTTTTCTACAATTATAGACTGATTTCAAGATACAAAAAAGATAATTGTTCTCCTCCTCCTTTTAATATTTGCTTTCTTCTACTTCTCAAGAAAATGAATATGAAAAGATTTGTAGAACTACTATGTATCAAGATGACCTTTTCTAAACTAAACTATTTGATCTTCAGCTATTATTTTCAATATCAGCTCTTTTCTGTTTAGTTCGAAGAAATCGTTTGGTGACCTCCTATAAACTGTTTGCCAGCAAGAGAATATGAGAAGTCAGAACTATTGATATAAACGATCGGATTGTCTGAGCAAGTATTCAGGCAACTTTTTCGGAGTTGCAAAAAAAAACCTTGCTCTTGCTCCTAATTACCAGCAGATAGACTTGCTCTCAGACTTGAATTAGAATAGTATACCACAGTTAAAATCAAATAACTTACTACTAGTAATATGTAGAAGTTTTTTTCTTACTCGACACAACGTCATTACGGAATGACGACGATAGAAAAAACAACTCGTTTCTTCCATAGCAACATGAGCAGCTTCTTTCTTTCTTTCTTTCTCTCTGTTGCTTTTCTTTGCAAGTATGTAACAGCAGCAACGGCAACAGTACTCGTTTGTTCGATTTTCAACGAATCAAAACGAGTAATGAGCACTATTTCTAATTTATCCTAATCGTTTGAATGACGCTCTTTAAAAAGTATAATATCACAAGAATGAAATTCTTCTAGTGATTACTTCAATGATACTGTTACGAAGATAATAACATTCAATAAAGAGTTTAAATGTTTGACTCAAGCAAACTTTAGATTTCAAATAAATATGTTTCTGGATGATTAATTTGAATATTCAAAGGTTCTTTTGATAAACAGAAAAAAGACTACTAATAAGTTTTCACGATTTAATACTGTTATAATATACGATGAAAGTTTTAACAAAAGCGTCAGTTAGTATCGAATTTTCTATTTTGTTTGAAAGCGAGCAAAGTGTGCAGAGATCCTTTGTCAAGTCATACTCGAAAAATTGCACACATGCATTATATATTAGTGTTTGATCTTATTCTTTCTACTTGAAAGATCTGAATTCTTCTTCAGTTAAATTGATTGTATTTGTGGGCGTAAATATCAGCTATACCCACATTCACATCAACACTACGACTAGCACATACGTAGGGAAAAACTCGACGTATACAAGAGAAAAAGCAAGAAAAAGTAGGACATTATATCAAAAGTTCAATGATTTATTTAAAAAAAGCATAAGCGATTTTGGATGAAAACAGTCCACTCCAATTACTTGGTATGTCCGAAACTGATAGAGTCAAGCTCTACACAGTCTAAGAATTTCATGGGATTTGAACATGATTGTCGGATCGAATGATGAGACCCCATAGACTCAAGAACTGCTTATCAATTGATACAGTTGACTTTAAAAATTTTTCTCATAGGTTATTGCAGAAAAATGACTCTTAATCGAATGCCAAGTTTGAACAAATATTCGAGCAGAAAAAAAATAATGAAACATATATAAAAAACTGAAAGTGTGAGTGTGAGTTATTCTTCTTCAATCAATCACACACTCCTAAACCCACATCCTATTCGAGAAATGGTTCGAGCAACTGACACACTGAGTGTTATCCCTGCGATTTTTTCTCGAAATTCATTCCGTGGATAAAGTTTTTGCACGGGTTTACATTCTGTAAATGTGTGTCTAGCATGCTAGTGATTTTGTAAATGCGTTGAATTCGATGGGTTTCGACAATTTAATGTTTATTATTGATTTTCGTACACCTTTGAACTAGCTTTAAAATTTTATGTGCAACAATATTATTGAATCGTTTATCAACACATGTACTTCACTTCGAAGAGAGAAAGAAACGTTTTTATTTAGTAAACCTTGTAAAATCTATTGACTGTAAGTTTAATCGTTAAGCAGAAAACTTAATTTTTGATGTTAATTAAGTTAAGTTAAAAATCGATCGATCTCTATCGACAGCTGCATGTTTTTCTTTCATCAAGACGTAGTTTTGATTATCGAACATGTTATCAGCTTCATATGCCTATTCTACGTGCTTCAATTCAATTTTTCACATGTGCTGTAGTTCTCAACAATTTGAATTATCATCTATCCTTCTCGTTTTGCCAAGCACTAGAATATTTTCAGTTAAGCTCATGTCATGATCAAGATCTATCTGTTTCGTCATCTCAGAGATCAGAGAAGTCGTTTCAATTTTTTTGTTTACTATCTTTGTCTTTTAATGTTGATGTCGCTCGTCTATATAATCCGAGTGATAGTTCAATCGATAAGGTAGCGTTAATATTTGCTCCCGACTGTATCATTTATTTGTTTCAGATATAATAATGCTCATTTTAGTTCTCTTTCTCACTATTTGGCGTGTAGTCAACACCAATGACGATGCATTATATTCGTTTGCTTGTTCTAATTCTAATCAGACTTGTATTCTGTACAAAATTGATATTGATCTATCTAGTGGTCATGCTATATCGAATGAAATTGCTAATTGGCATCAATCGAATATTATTGATGGATTTGGATCCGTAGCTGAATTTAATAACGAGAATACTCCATATATTATTTTGACAACTAATTGTGATTCTCAAGCAAATCTAATCAATGTCAACGATTTATCTCAACCACCATTATCGAGAACTATGAAAACATCTTGTACTCAACCGATCCATTCACTATCAGATAGATATTTATTAGCATTGGGTACAGTTCAAAATGAGGTTGGTGGTTCATTTCCTGTATCACTCTATGTGTTTGATGCATTGTCAGGACAATGGAATTATGGTGAGTGCTTCATTTTGTCTTTGTTGCCCCTTGATTCAAGTAAAACAAAGATAAAATTTTATAGTCATGCATCGTCGGATGAAGCTTATCGGGCTAAATAAAGTCATATATAGGATAATATTTCAGAAATCCGCAGACATGTCCTCCTTAAACTCATTTCTAAATTATCGAAGAAATATTCAACCTAATTTCTACACACTTGTGTTGTGTCTTGAGTTAGACATATTCCTTCGCAGTGTATTTTTTTAGAACATAGAATGTCCTATTATGTTTTTCAATTACATAGAAATTGTCAATTTCGGTAGCACATTTTCTGGTAAATATCAAGTGCTGCATCCACAAACAGGTTTTTCAGCTTTAGACTTAAATGCAGCTGAACCAATTTTTCACGTGGTATGTACTTCAATTTTGTTGTATATGTATTCTTTTTAGTTTTGATATAATATAGATATTGTACAATTTGGTGAACGACACACGTCATATCTTATCGATTCGTATCGAAAGTGGTCAATGGACATTGAAAGAAATCGGTAATAACCTATTAAGCAATTTTGCATATTCAACTGAGTTAAATGCCCTTATAAGTGACTGTTCTATGGGTGGTATATGTGTATTAAATTTCGAGAATTATCAATGGGAGTTATTTTTACCAATTTCGAATTTTACGGATTTTCTGGATTGGACATATTCGATTGATAAGCAACGTATGTATTTCATTACCAAGCAAAATGTTATTGTAATTGATCTATCAAATAAGTTATCTTTTCATTATCGTGTATTATCATTAATTGAACGTAGTGGCAACATTGATGCTATCGATAAAACAGTAGTTTTCAATAGAAATTAACTATAGAGTTTCTGTGCCAAGTATGCAACTGTTTTTTTTTAATCTTGATCTTTAACTGGTTGAAACAAATATTACGATGTTAAAAGACTCCTTTGATTCTTCGAAAAAATTCATTTCAATATTGATTTCGATTTGCGACACGTCTTTTCTTTGTTGATGTTGCTGTATCGCTCCTATTGCTGAATAATGCATGCCGTGTAATTCGAGGATAGAAGAAGAATCATATCTTACTATAAGTGAACGTAGACGATGAATGCTTGAACAAGATCGGTCGAGCTCAGATGAGAGATAATTATCAATAAGAGTTCGTTTGGTAAAATTTTCAGAACACTATCCACTAATTATATGAAAATGAGTAGTCATTTATAGATGATCTTCCATTTTTGGAATGATCACACAAATCTTCCATATCTCAGTATTCACGACATTTATTCGCTACAAACAATCTCTGGTGAGATGACTCTCTAGTGTAGTCTTGACAAGCGCATACTGCTTGTGTGTCGTAAAAACTTGGAAGGACGAGCCATCTTGATCTTTATGATCTAGTTTTAGCGGTTTATTGACTCAAAAATCTTTAACTTCTTCAAAAAAAAATCATAAGATGCACTGAAGAGAATAATCAGTGAAGAATAGTACACATCTGAATTCTTTCGGTAGTCGATGCATTAGATCAAAATCTGAAATCCGAAAACTAAACAAGCATAATTATTTGTGTTATTGACACCACACGACGTTGACGTTGTTCTCTATAAATCGAAAAGTTCTCAAATGAACAAATATTGTATGTTTTATATAAAATTATTAGCAACCGAGATAATTTAATTTCAAATTCATGATGAAAAATGCTGTGGCGCAAAGAAAAATCGTTTGATTTCGTCAAACATCGTCGTTTTTTTCTTTTTCTGATGTTGTTTTTTTTTGTGAAAGGATAACACATGGAACGAGATACTTTTGGTATCAAACACTGTTCGCAAGACAACTCTCGGTTTACTAATGTACATTATGAGTAATTGAAAATGCAGCTGATTGAAAGAAAAAAAAGCAATACATAATATAAATGAAGGAGCTACTTTATAATGATATAAAATTCATTTTAACCAGTAGTGAAATTTTGTAATTGACAATTTCATAAACAAAGACTACTTAATTGACATAATGTACCTTTTCAGAAAAACTGCAAAAATTATACTCCGTCATTTCGGTAGTCTTGATTACTGAAATTGTCCATGCAAAAGTTTCCTGCTATCAAAATGAGTTTTATGTCAAATAATAGATGTTTTTAAGACATCACCAGTAGAAAACAGTTTTAGGTACCATGATTTAGCTTCTGAGGAAAACTTGTTCCATCAAAAACGCGTATACACTCAATCCACTATTCACTATTAACGATACATTTAAGTTTCAACCTTTGATTCTAAAAAACAGTGCGATCTCGTGATGTTCGAACGAATTTAAATTGAATATCATCAACAATTACATCGGCGGCTGCACGAACTTGGTCTCTATCAGCTACGCATGTATATTTAAACAAATCAGTTAAAAGAACATGGATTATTTATATTCGTCGTTTTATTACATGATAATTTATAAATTCCAGAAAAAACACTATGTTGAACTGTTTCCTTAATGTTTTTAATAAACTTTTCGCATTTGAAGATGTGAATACGGTGCAGCAATGAATAATAGAAAAGGGAGTATAATAGTCACACTCTACCTTATTGATCAGTTATTCTTTCATTTGAAGAAATACTTTTAGAGTGTTTATGGTTCGCATATGAATGAGTAATTAGAGTGTGAAGTGTGGGTGTAAGAGCAGGCAGGCATATAAAAACTTACACCCACACCTACATCCTAGCAAAAGAGACGTCTGATGCAGTGGGCTTATCCATCAAAAGATGTAGAGACTCATTTGTTTTTCATAGAAGAAAGAGACGCTTTCAGGCACTTCGCTAATGGCATCATGCACAGCAACCGATTTCTCTGACAGCAAAAAGCTTTTTATTTTGGCAAAGGTGTTGATAGAGAAGAAAATTTGATTCGAGTATTGATGAGGCCTTGTTATGAAAAAAACTTGAAATGAGTTTCGTTCGACCAAAGAACAACAGAAAAAAAAGCATTTGTTATTCTTCTAACTGAAAAAATAATTGATTTTTTTTCAAGCATTTTTTTGACGACAAAAGTGTATATGCAAAATAAAAGGTAGTCGTACGTATCTCGACCTTGAATAGAAATTTTTTTATCTACCACTAATGTAAGGTTTATTAGTGCAGCTTCTATTACGCTGAAATGTGTAACTCACACATCCTTTTCAGTTTCACTATACTATTATAAAATACACAAAGTGTAAAATTTCCAACAGAGTATAGTTTCTTTTCTTATGATGATTGATTGTTACTATGTACTGTCTTTTACACTTTTACACCGCAAAAAAGTGTTCATGTGAGTGATGTTACGACTAGATTCGCATACTTCTTGACTGAATTCGGTTTCTGATCTATGTTGGAATCCTAAAGGGTTGTGTTTAATGCATAATTGTCTTCTCTATCGCATGGTGCCATTTTCGATAAAGATCATCAGGCAAAATTTTCTTTCATGGATTCCTCTGGGTGTAGGTGCCGTTCTAGGTGTCAGTGTAGATATGCTGGAATGACGA
This sequence comes from Rotaria sp. Silwood1, assembly GCA_905250075.1. Taxonomy (NCBI): domain Eukaryota; kingdom Metazoa; phylum Rotifera; class Eurotatoria; order Philodinida; family Philodinidae; genus Rotaria; species Rotaria sp. Silwood1. Next base: position 2,329 of record CAJNOP010003321.1, on the reverse strand, counting down.
TCAGTTACGAAACTAACAGTTTCGAATGGCTATCAGCGTAATCAATCATGCGCTAGAACAAAACCACGACATGTATACGATCGAATTATCTCGCCAACTACACCCATATCCGGAGATACACCTGAGATGTTTTTCGTCCAACGAACTCCATCGAAAATGGTATCATTCGATTGTGTATAGAATTCTACATAGATTACAGCCCTTTAGAAACCTAGCACAGGTCAGAAAAAGAATTCTGGTAGAAAAAAATTGAATCTGGTGCTAACACTGCTTATCAAAAGTTTAGTTTTCGTATATAGCGTTTGTTAAGCACGTTTTCTTTTTCAGCAGTAGACAATTGGACCAGTCGATGGGGGAAGTTGTTCCACTTTATGGAGAAATGCTTCATCCCACATAAAGTCAGACACATCAAGGAGAAATTGAAAGAACGAATAAAAAAAAAAATATATATATATATATATAATCTATTATACCAGATTGCACATACATTTGAATTTAGAGAGAAATGGTTTTGACTAATTCCATGGGAAACGTACCACATTTACATCAACTTTCTCAGAATTGGCTCAAACTTTCAGCGTTTGTAGAGCTCGATAAGCTGATCATTTTGATCATAAATTGTTAAAGGTTTTATTGTGACTTACCCAACTGGCCTTTCGAGGGGTATTTCGACGCCTCGATTTTGCACTGTCGATGTCTCCTAAGATACTCATCGCCGAACCCTCGACCCATCGGAAAATGGCAATCCGAGGGGTCGATTTGAAATT
>CAJNOP010003320.1:0-13448 GCA_905250075.1 Rotaria sp. Silwood1 | reverse complement strand
TATTCTTTTGGCACCTTTGATCTTTTGCAAAGTATTCTTTGCTGTGTTCACGTACATAATCAGTAAGTTGTGTAAATTTCTCGTTCACAGATAGATCTTTGTTGTCTGCTTGTATACTATATCGGTGTTTTAGTAATTCCGCCTGGCATTCAGCTACCAATTTTTCGTTATTCAGTTTGTCATAATCAAGCCTTAACCGACCTGTCTCAGCTATCCTTTTGCAACATTTTAGATGCATACGGCCTTTAGCTCTTACAAGATGGTGATCCGTCCCAATGCCGCCAGTTGCGCCTCGATGAGCACAAACGTCCTGAATGCTATTTCGAAATTTACGATTAACAAGTACATAGTCAAGCATATCCCGTTGTTTAGTTTTCGGGTGCATCCACGTTGTTTAGTGCACTGGTTTATGAGGAAAGAGTGTGTTAGTAATCACGAATCCATTGAACAGACAGAAATCAACCAGTCGACGACCATTTTGGTTCTGCTTGTCAACTGCATGTTTACCAACTACGCTCTGAGCTGAGCTAGTCTGTTCTACTCCTACTCTAGCGTTAAAGTCACCCATAATCAATATGATATCGCCTTTATTAGTATTATCAATTGATGATTGGAGAGCTTTATAAAACTCATCACAGGCCTCGACATCAGCTTTTAAGCCATTTGAGAGGTTCACTGGTGCATTGACGGCTATAATAGTAATCGGTATAGACTGACATTTAATACGAACAGTTACTATCCTCGAGTTGACTGATTTCCAAATGGAGCCGGAATTTCTCCAAGCACGAGATGCTTTTGGACCCAGGCACACAGCTGCTCCGTGAGCCGCTCTTGAACGTTCTTTTCCCACTGCTCCAGAGTGGATGAATGTGTATCCATTCACTACGTAAATACCGGAATCCGGTATATTGGTTTCAGCTAGTGCTGCGACCTCTATTTGGTATCTTTTTAATTGGCGAACAATTAGTTCACGTTTAGTGACACGATAACACGATCTGACATTCCGTGATCCAAAACGCGTTATGTTAGTTGTACTAACTATTTCTGTTTGTTCCTTTTTGTTAGTCAAGTATTGTTTTACATCCAACCGACGGATGACTAGTCCGAGGATAAGTCTCTTTGGCTGCTGGACTCCAGAGGATGCCGTCCCAACACCGCAAGCAGTGTTAGGCCCCCTGAGAGTGCCTAGACACTCCCCAGTAGAGATCAGGAGCTCTCTCAGAAGCATTATAGGCCATATTCTTATAGATGGATTAAGGGCGAAAAAGTCCTAAAAAAACAAAAATTGGCATTTTTCAACTCTCAGAAGCATTTGTCGGAGACATTTTTCAAAAGCGCCATCTTATGGAGCACAAAATCCTGAGCAAAATGAAGGGTAGCCGCGCTTTCTATGACTTTCCCTTGCAAAGTTATAAGCATAACAAAATATGAAAAATTGCACTTTTTTTGCCGTTTTTCAGCAATTTTTTTGCAAAATTTCACATTTTTTCATTTTTTATGATGCTTATAACTTTGCAAGGGAAGGTCGTAGAAAGCGCGGCTGCCCTTCATTTTGCTCAGGATTTTGTGCTCCATAAGATGGCGCTTTTGAAAAATGTTTCCGACAAATGCTTCTGAGACTTGAAAAATGCCAATTTTTGTTTTTTAGGGCTTTTTCGCCCTTAATCCATCGATAAGAATATGATCTATAATGCCTCTGAGAGAGCTCCTGATTGTCTATTCAAATTACCACTTGGGTTTGAGATAAGTGAGTAGTATAGTAGAAAAAATCAAAGATACCTTGTTCTTATAATTTTGGCCAGCACTGTATTTACCTGAGTCGTTTTTCGACGATATTTACTATATTATCGTCAAGTCTCAAATGATACACTGAAGTTATGAATTGACTTATAACAAAAACCATCTATGTGTGGCTCATCCTCGAGAATCCAGCTAGTGTTAGATCCAGACATTTACATTTAGAGTTTGCTAGTTTGTAGTGTCCGTGCGATAGTCTGATATAGGGAAATTCATACTTGTCGCTTTCTTGTAAGCAACATATAAAAGACTATTCGAACCAATAATGTGGACATCCTTTAGCACATGATCTCAATATATTTATTGTTAGAACAGTATTATCTATCGATAAATTATCGGAAAAATTCTGTGCTGGACTTAGTTCACCCTAGCTCATCTCCTGGTTACGCCACTAAGAGAGAAGAGAACAAAATAGAACAGAAGAGAGAAAGATGATGAAAGGAGAGAAGCCGTGCTTAGCAACCTGCTAGCTGCGTCTATGTTTTGCATTTTTGTTATTGGATGACTTACAAGCAAATTGCGATATTAAAAATCGACGGAATAATTTGACGGAAAATATTGTCACAAAATTCTATCTCTAAAATCATTTTTTTTAAAATTATGTTATTATATAAACTACGGAATTTTAAAGGTATGTACAAACTTCTTCTTCTCGGTTGCAATTCTATTCAGAGAATGCTCGTGGCCAAAGAAAAATAAAAAAAACGACTCTATAAAAAAACATTGTTAAAAAACGCATATTTTACTGCATCGTCAAACAGCTTGAAACGAAAAGGCAAGAGTTGGTAAGAGAAAAATTTCAACATGCTACCCTTGAAAAAACAAATTATTTCTCTATGCACCACAGCGACTGTGTTTTACAAATAAAAACACGGTATGCCGTACATGAATTACAAAATAATTCAGTTTTTTTTGGCTTCTCACAATAGTTTCGGTTGGGTGTTCCAGAACATACCAGGATCTACAAGTTTCTACGAGGGTAGGTCAGGGTTTAGGATGTCCCATCACGGTCTACCAAGGTCTACCAGGGTCTATCAGGATTTGCGAGCGTCTCTCAGAACTTCCGAGGTTCTTTCAGGACCTACGAGAGTCTATCAGGATCTATCAGGGTCTACGAGTATCTGCCAAGATCTACCAAGGTCTATTAGGACCGATGATGCGGAGGATCAGTGTGAGGATGGAGAAACCTATTCACTCACAAGGCGCATCATCGACTGTGAGTGAGGGTGGAAATACATAAATATAAAAAGCGAAACTCTGACGGGCCCTAATAGTGGACCGAGTGAAATCGTATATATGTAGATATATATACACAACTTATACGTGTAATACAAATATATAGATATTTTCAATTATTTTGTAATTCATTTCCGGCATGAGAACGATGAAAGCATTGAGTTTTTTAATCGCCTAGTGCCTCGGATTATGCTGATGTGGAAGATTTTTTCCGATCTTTATATAGTGAGACATTCATTAAATCTGCTACAGATGAGTGTACGTGCCCTCGTGCAGCCCTAGAGAGAAGCTAGTAACGACGATACGTATCTAGCAAAAGGCTTGTCTCACTATTTTTGATAGAAATTTGATTATTCATTTTCATCCTTCTCAACTGATTTTGTGGAAGCACATATATTTTCGAAGAAAATAGTGAGTGTAAGTTTTAAGTTCAAGTTTTTGCGGCTCTTTCCTCCCCCTTCCCCTCTCCATTACAGACACTTAGCAACAAGAGCTCCCCATTCTAGACAACCCTCCATTACGGACATACCCTCCCATTACAGACAGGCCTTCATTACAGACATACCCCTCATTACAGATCTCAGCAACCGCGCGCAATAGACTTCAGATTTATTTAACAATAAAAAAAAGCAAATTGAACAGTATGCAGAATATGAGCTCGACTGCTTTACAATATTTCAATGCTTTCATAATTATTTGAAAAAAACTATTATATATTTGTTAAAGTTCTTAATGGTATAATGATTGACTTTTGTTAGAATTTAAACTTGCATGTTAAAAATCAAGAATGAAGAGTAATAATATATATTGATCTGTCATAGCACTCATATAATTAACATGAAAAGCATGATTCGATCATTTTATCAGTTTGAAAAGTAAACAATATCATCATTTATGGATTGATTTACATATATAGTAGTGTGGTAAGAGCAGCTGACGCATATAAACTGCATTATTGTAAGTCTTATTCATGGAATAGTAGATGGTGAAAAAAATAATAATTTCAAATTAAAAAAAACAAAATAATGACTATTCTCGAGTATATAGCAACAATTATAAAATAAAATCAGGCACTCTCGAATGAAAAAGATATTTTCTGTTTCAAATGTAGAAATAAATAATAAATTCTCGCTCTTGTCATCGATTATTAGTGAAAACAATCATAGTCGACAAGAAATTTTTCAGTTTACAGATGATGTATTAGGATAACAAGGTTGAAGGGTATATGTGAGTTCCACATTTCAGCTCCAAAGGAGCTGCGCTAACAAGCTTTTTTAAAACATTTTCATAGCATGGAATCTCTGTCGACACCTCATGGAGATTGGTCACTTTCTCGCAAATAAAAGTAAAAATTAGGAGTAGTATTTTCATTTGTCTTTTGCTTTCTTTTCTCTTCTTAAGGAAAGTTTTTGAATTTTCCTACTTTCCTTTTCTTCCCAGAAAGGAACAGAATAATGGGAAAGCAGCAGACTTCAAGACTTCATCAACCTTCAAAAGACTTCATGACCGAAGTCTCAGTTGTTTCTCTCTTAGAAGAGAAAGTTTTGGTGTTGCTTTCTGTTCGACATGAAAGTTAAAACACCATGCCTAGTATAAGTGAGGATTGTAACATTTGTGCGAAAAACAATTTTCTTCTTGCTCAGGCTTCTACATGTCTCAATCGCGAAACTCTACCAATTACTCTTGTACGATTTTTCAAACATTTTTTTTGGTTTCTTATTTTTCATCAGTATAGAATAAAGTTCTCTTTACTTTTAGTCATTTTTTGTAAAGAAATGGAACATTTCGAAATCCTTAAAGTTTGGTACAATCAGACGAAGACCATGCATTTCTAAACTTATTCCCTTGACTGTAGGGAGGGTCATATGAAAAAAAAATAGTTTGTCCGTTTGTTTGCTTGATTGGGGTCAAAAAAACATACAAGTGGCGTCAGCTTATTTTAAGAGTTTTGGCCATTTCGATCAAACTTTGCTATAGGTTATCGAGGGCCCTGAATCCGAATCCGAAGCCCATTTTTTTGGCCGAGATTTCATTGGTCAGGAATCGGCCAATCAGAAATGAGCTTTTTTATTTTAAGACTTTTGGCCATTTTGATCAAATTTTGTTATTCCCTCGACTGGAGGAAGGCCCATATGAAAAAAAAGAGTTTGCTTGCTTGTCGTCAGGCCAAAAGAACATCAGGGTTAAAAGAACCTCGGGGTCAAAAAAACATACGCTTCAAGAAGTTTGCGCTTTGAGGCTTTCGACCAATCACGTTATTCAGCCCATAGTTTCAGCCAATGAGATGTTTTCGATATCGGGCTTTCGACTAATCAGATAAAGTTCTTTCCTCTAAACGTTGACAAAAGTAAATCGGGGTCGAAGAATCCGAATCTGAAGTCACTTTTTCAAAATTTTGAATTCAAATTTTTGGGTGAAGGAAAGGATTTTTTGAGAAAATAACGATGTTTTATAAAGGTTGACGAAAGGAAATCGGGGTCGGGAAATTCGAATCTGAAGTCAGTTTCTTAAAATTTTGAATTGAGTTTTAGGGTCAAGAAAAGGATTTTTTGAGAAAATAACGATATTTTATAAAGGTTGACGATAGCAAATCCAAGTCGGAGAACCCGAATCTCAAGTCAGCTATTCAAAAACTCAAGTAGGTTTTTGTATGAGACAAATCATCCTTTTTTATCTGAATTATTGTCTAAGGAAAACGTCAATTTTTTTAAAGCAAAAGGCATTTGAAAAAATGGAAACCCGAAATATGGACAATCCTTCTGCGTATTTGGAGTTTGTAAATGCTGTTTAGTTTCGGTAGTCTCTTCATAGTATTGTTGTAGACATGAATTAGAGTGTGATCTAATGGGTTGAGTGTTTCAGTAAGTCGTAGTGTGATGAAGCAGTGTTTACAAGCCATTGGCACTCAGTCTAATGTGTGCGACATTGTGGGATTCATGATTATTCATAGTGGCTTGTGAGTTAAGTGGCCTTTTTTGAGTGCACTCTGCTTAAGTCGAGAGAAGTAGTATTAAAAGAATCCTGTAAATGAAGTTACGGCCTGTAGGATAAATGCTGAATAACCAATGATCGTTTTAATGTATTCCAAGAATGCAACAAGGGACTATGAGCAAGGCCTGATAGAAGTGTTGGCGAACTAGTGGTCGCTAAAATTGCGAACGTATTCTAATGTTGTTTAGCAAAAGATCTACATGAAACCTGCATTTATCAAGAATAATCAACTAAGATTCTCCAAACCAGAAGCCCTAATAAAATGTTATCGTATTGGCTAAACCATTGGGTTAAAGAAATTATGAATAAATAACAGGAAACTGTTGGTCCGGAGCTGCTCATGTAGAGCGATGGTGTTATAAATCTAATATTCTAAGTAAGAGCAATCTGTCATTTAACAGGGTTTAAGTGAAAAGAACTATCCTATGGGTGAAGAAGATCCGAGGTTGCAGCAGCTAGTCGTGAGTGGCGCCCCAGAGGGGCGCCGACGAGCAACTAGCTGGTGCACTCGACAGTTGCATGTTGAAGGGCGTTAAATTAAAAAGATTAAACAAGAGCATGTGAAGGGGTTAGATCTGGTGAGTTTCAAAACGGACTCAAAGTGATAAAAAAGGAGAAATATTTTTGTATGCATCCTAAGACCAGTTTTCCTCGAAGAATAGAATATAGTGACAATGTATGGATGGAAAACATCATTAAAACAGTTAAATTCACTCCATCGAAAACGAACTTGAAAGGAAAAGAATTAGTTTTTCGGTTCGTATATTTTTTTGTGGATTTAGAATGTGCATTTGCTGAAGTAGATGATCAGCTAAAACAGTATATGTCTTTTTCGGTTTGCATAAACGTATGAAAAAGAAGAGAATAATTGGAAATTGCATGTTTGTTTTCGTCTTATGAAAATATTTATCAATTAAGTGAGTCATTTGTAGTTACTATGGAATGGTTTTTGACTATTTATTAGTTAAATGTACGCGATAAGAGTGAATAAGCTATTGAATTTGGTCGTGTTTGATACTTATAAGAAAGGTTCTTTCGTGTTTTTAAATCTATCATCTGCGGAAATATATACATGGATAGGCGTGGGTCTAACATTGAGACCTGGCATTAATTTGTCATATGCTATAATTACTATTATGAAAAGTGATACTTTTATCCTGGTATGTTTTCGGGAATTCTGATATGTGCAATGTCTAGCTACTGTTATTCAAAGAAAATAGTTTTGAAAAGGCATATGTGAATGATATCGTAGCTGTTGTATTACATGGACAATAAGAGACTGTCGTTCAAGTGCACTTATGTAAAAGGAGGACTTAGCCGTGGCTGGTACCCCAAAGGGGCGCTAATGAACTGTTAATCGTTAACATTGCAAGCATACTACACACTGATCTCACTAAAGATCTTTGTATCGGTTAGGCATTTTGAAGAATAGTGCACTAAGATTTCCTTCATGAGAACCTCAAAGAATATTCTGGTTTCTTAGTTCTACAATCAAATTGCGGAAATGAGAAATAATTCATGAGAAAACTTTTGTTTGAAAATTCCTATCGATAATTCTAACGCTTTAGACTAACGAAGTTTTGAAATAGTAAATTCTGGGCCAGGTGAATTTAAAATACAGAGGGATAGTGTTGTGAAAAGATGGGAGTAGACCTGGCAGCAATTAGTCACTCGTCGGCGTCCCTCCGGGGCGCCACTCGCGGCTAGCTGCTGCACTGGGTTATCTCCAGAAGTACCGCTTCGAAGTGTTGGGATTCATTGAATAAAAGTCAATAGTCGAAGTCAAATGGGTCTGAATAAGGAATATCAGATACAAAAAGTTGAAAAAACTATGTCAAGTCAAGGATGAGAACCGGTTTTTATGTTTCGACAAAATAACTGAATAGTTCGTCAGAATAAAAGTATTACAGAAAGAATTTATATTCGCTGCATCGGTAGTGAACATGAATGAAATAAAAGAATGTTTCTTTCGGAATATGGTTTTTGTTTGTATTAATTCAAGTATCTGAATGTACATTGATATATTCAAATTACCTGTCTAGTCTTATCACTACTTTGAATAAGAGCTTATTGTATATATCAGATTTCGATTAGAGATCAGATATAATATGTTTTATTTTCGGCTAGGGGTTCCACAGAACTTCTATTTTCCTAGAGAACTCTATAGTCAACAGCATTATCGAGGAATGTTCTAGAATGTGTACAAATTTCTAGTAGAATTTTCAAAAAGTACTCTGCGTCTTCGTATAATTTTTGTGAACTTCTATTGCTATATCGTCTGTGAAAAATTGAATATGATATCTTGTTCAGTCGAGGGCTAAGCGAATCGAAGCGACGAGCGTTACTTGTTATGAAACATTAATATTTTTCACTCAGCATACAAGTAATCCGTTGGGTTCTTACGCCAAATTCTAAATCAAAAATATAATGGAAATGGTAAGGCTCATAATTACAATAAGGTGATATATTTATTCTAGAAGAAATACATCCATCGTATACATCTATTTTCTATGCTTATATTTCGTTGGTTTTCCAAATATTGAAGCTATTCAAAATTATATTGCCGTCGATCACTATTCGTCTGACAGGACTACAGCGTGTCAGTTTTCGACATCATTCTAAAGAACTCTAAGCGAGTTCTCGCTCCTACAACATTCGAAGCCTAAACTGAATAGCTTTAATAGGACGCAAAAGGTATAGCGAAATATGGTGCGAACGAATTGTAAAATAGGCTCGTGTTTTCTGCGATCTATCAAGGATATTGGTATATGTGTAATAACGAGTGACTCTAGAAATCTCTGACGAGGGAAGGTCTCCAGGTGCCACGCTCCGTTTTGAATCGGACATATGCCATTTTGTAGAGCTCAGTGAGACTAGCAAAAGCTTAAAAGGGTTCTTTCTCATGGGCCTTGGGAGTCGAGTTATGCCCTTTCTACTGAATTTTTGACCATTTTTTCGATATTGAGCAGTAAATCAAACAACAGAGTTTTGATCTGAAATTTTGCCCATAGATAGGTCTAATCGTCTTTAGAATATCTTGAAAATTTCAGCTGAAAAGAATGTTCCTTTATCGAGATATTGGATATTCAAGTAGGTTGGTTTTTTGCGCCTTGTCTGTAAAAGCGATGATTTCTTAATAATTCAATATCTCGACAAGGGAACATTCTTTTCAACTGAAATGTTCAGGATATTCTAAAGACGATTAGACCTATCTATGGGCAAAATTTCAGATCAAAACTCTGTTGTTTGATTTACTGCTCAATATCGAAAAAATGGTCAAAAATTCAGTAGAAAGGGCATAACTCGACTCCCAAGGCCCATGGGAAAGAACCCTTTTAAGCTTTTGCTAGTCTCACTGAGCTCTACAAAATGGCATATGTCCGATTTGAAAACGGAGCGTGGCACCTGGGGACCTTCCCTCGTGAGATCCTCGTCACAGTTTGAATTCAGTCACAGTTTAGAGGTTATAGGCCAGTGTGCCTACGATGAAAAACACGAGAATGATAGCTGATATGGATGCTTACTTTTCCGGATCTACTTCTACTTTCACACCCCACCTCGATGTGTGCATACATTGTACTGACCCTCGAGCATATTTTTATTGAGCGAGATAATGCAATATGTATATTTATATATATATGATGGAATGTGATTATCTGTGGATAATGCAACAGTAAATTATGAGTATTAAACAAAGCAACTCTTGTCCGCTTGCTAGCAGAAAATTTCATGCAGTTGAGGTCACCGCAATTGTTTATGTAGTGTTTTAGATTTTTTTAAAGAATGGCTACATCCAAGAATAATTTATTTGATCATCGAAAATTAGCATTGCTTATTGGAAACGGTGATTACGATCGACCGGAAAATAAACTGAGCAATTCTATCAAGAATGCTGAACAATTGGGCAATTTGCTCAAAACAATCAATTTCGATGTTACAGCAGTTCGTAACTTAAGCAAACAGGAGATGATGACGAACATCAATGCTTTTTCGAAAAAGATCGTCGACGGTGATTTGATCTTCGTTTATTTTTCGGGACACGGTTATTCGGTCAACGAAAAAAACTATTTGATACCGGTAGATGATGGCAGAATAGAGAGTTTACGAGATGTGGAAGATTTCGGCTTTAATATTGAACCAGCACTCTCTCGTTTAGTGAATAGAAATCCGTCATTCGTGACCATATTAATTTTGGACTGTTGCAGACCTTACGTATTGAAAGGCGAATCGGGAGCAGCATGTGAGTAGTAGCGTTAAATGACACTATAGAAGCAATGTTAGTTTTTTTTAGCTATGGCAGCCAAAAGCAGTGGCTTACATGAGATGAAAGCACCTGCGGGAGCATTCATCCAGTTCTCTTGTGCCGCTAATCAAGCAGTCAACAATGACTTGTTCGCTAGACATTTATTAGAAAACATTGCAGAAGGTAACGTCGAAATAAATGACATTTTCCAAACTATAGCAAACAAAGTGTACCGCGACAGTAATAAACAGCAAAGACCGTTCTCTATGAATGGATTACAACAACATCAACAAGTGTATCTTAATGGTAAATATGTTCTTTGATGAAGTATTTTTATGATATTTAGTATGTCAACAAAATTTTATCTGACCCCATATTTCATCAACAGGACTACTTTGATGGAAGCTTTGATTACTACATAATACTAGTTTTCTCGTATAGTGAGCCGTTAGTTTACAAAATTTTCTTGCAGTAGCTGCGTGTGTATAGGGCCATACAATTAAAGATTTGCCGTGACTATCATAAAATGAGAAAAGGAAAATAACAGACCTGCACTAAAGTATTTTTCTGAGAAGAAATCGTGATTTTCCTTTAATTATGCTGAATTTTATTCGTGACATCCATAATTTTTTTGGAAGATTTTTTTTTACAATTTTTGCGGACGCTTACGAATGTATGCAACGGACAGGATAATGATAACAAACAGAAAACGAATACAAAGAAATGATAACGAACAGAATGAAAATCGAATTCGAGCCAATGATGACGATCTAGCGTGCATCGTTACTTTTTCTTTCGTTTATTCTTCCGATACCATATATCTTGACACCGAATGCACGATGCCGGGGGAAGGGATCGAACCTTCTGATCTCTGACTATAATCAGATGCATAAAACCACTACGCCATCCCCGGCTAAGAAATCGTGATGTAAGACCTCTCAATAGCATACTTTGCATTCCAGTAATGTAATCGTATTCTATAGAGGTAGACCCTTTAAAAGTATGCAAGGCTCGTAAAAATGATCGCCGTTGAACAGATCGAGCATCTTCTCACCATGCAAGGAGAACGTAATTAATCTCGAGAACTGTATCTTGAGTGCAACTATTAGTCGTTTGAAAATTTTGCGACACTTTGATCCTAAGAAGCTTACTATTCTACTCCTTATTCAGGACTTGTTGTGTAGCTTTAGCCAAAGCTCTTTAATAGTTTGAATGCAGAAATAAAAACTCTCACCATCAGGTTTTAAGCACGTCTGTTCTTGAGCATTATCCTTATATTTAACTTATTTTTAACAGGAAGCGACTTATCCAAAGCGAAGTTTTTCTCCGACAAACCGTTAACGACCGAAGAAAAAGATTATTACGAAGAATGTAAAGAATATTATCATCTCACCCAAGAACCATTAATATCAGTTGCTGATGAAGTTTTGGATAGTAGTACTAAAATATCATCATCATCAATAAAAATGGGAATTGATGTAGACTATGATAAATTTGATTTACGAAGTTTTTTTAACGAATTTTGTCGTACAGTGAATTTGAACACCAATGATATAGCGATGAAACAAATACAAGTAGGTTCAGCTATATTAGAAGCAGAAATTTTTGATAAATTTGAAGCAGATGATAAGAAACTACATTTAAAAATGTTTGTTCATAAAATCACAGACAAACTTAAAAAACATCTTGGTATAATGAAAATCTTTTTCATGTTTATGGGCCCTATAAAATCATTCTTCAAAATGCAACAACGTCGTGCAGAAATTCGGTTAAATCCAAATTATAATCGCATCTATGCTATTGGACATGATTATTGGTTAGGTCCTAATAACGATGGAAAAGATCGCGGAAATAAACCATATTATTGCCCTGTCGGGTGGCAAAGATGGTCTTTTTATGTTACTGATAATTTTGATAAAAAATTTAACGGATGGTGTATTGGCTATCATGGTACAAAATTTTCATATGGCTTATCAATTTTATTGAGTGGATTGAAACCAGCAGAAATTGATGCACATGGTGCTGGAGTATATGCCACTCCATCGGTTAATTACGCTGCTCATCCAAGATATTCTGAAGTTAAATTAATAGAATCATCCACTAGAAAAAAGTTTTTCAAATCGGGTAAATACGTACAATTTGTATTGGAGTGCCGTGTTCATCCAAGTAATATTAAGAAAGTAGATAGAGAAACACTAGGTGCTGGTAATACTACTATCGATCCCAATATAAGCAATGCAATTATCGAATGGATTATTGATCATCATGGCAAATCAATCGTTGACTTTAACGATCCTGACTCTTCGGTTATTTGCACAGGAATATTAACACGTGTTACGGATGAGCATCCTGGCTTACTACCTGAATCAGAATGGTGGTATAAGTCACATCTATGTAGTCGTCCAAATCCAAAATGCTGTATGTTAGGTATTCACCCTGATGCTCTTTTCAAACAGAAACAACGTGGTGATACATGTAAAATTCTCTTTAGCGATTAAATAAGTAAATGTACTTTCTTTGCTTTTGTATTTTTTTCAATTTCGATTCATTTGAAAAATTGTCTGTGCGGTTATATTTCCGAATAAACCTTTTTATAAAATATGTGAACTCATATACTGATGGATGGATGTGGGCGTGGAGTGTGAGTCTGGGTGTGCTTTTAGGATTTATACCGCAACACCCACACCTGCAGTTGAACTTCTTCTTCTCTCTCACACTCATTCATCCACTTGAAAGATAGCTTTGTTGCATGCAGTCTCTGTGATCACCCTTTCGTGCAAGAGGCACATGTGCAACTAACAGTGTCGGTTCGAAACAGTGAACACGTCGTCGAAGTATTGCCGCGTAAAAGCGCGTTGCTTCTTTCTACGTACTTCATTTTCCACTCGATTGAAACCTGTTAAATGAAGTGAAAGTAAACACAAAACTCACCCTTACTCATTCGGTGAAAGAACGACAGTCACTTACTTTTTTCACCGCAGGCTAATAGAGCGATCGTTACACAGTAGATAGAAAAACAGAGAGTGCGGATATGGGGTTTAGCACACTGGAAAAAAAATGGTACCATACCGAACCAAAAAAGGTACTTTGAACGAAAAAAGGGTTTCGTACATCGTACGGAACCTGAAAAGGTTTCGAATTCGTTGCAATTCTCTGAACCATTTTAGGTTCGGTACAGACC
>CAJNOP010003317.1:0-13472 GCA_905250075.1 Rotaria sp. Silwood1 | reverse complement strand
GCAAATTTTAAATTTGACTGAATTTTAATTTTGACCACAACATATATATCTATCCGGTAGAAACGACATTTATAGTGCATTGGTAGAGCGACTCATGAAATAATATATTTATATATATATTGATATACTACAGGGTGTAAAATACCCTTGCCCCCCCCCCCCCCCCCTCCCTCCCTCTATAACCTAAAGTATCAATGATATCACAAATGTATTTTATACCAAAAGAAAGCGAGTCAAAAAAGGGGTTTCTTGGTACTAAATGGTAAAGGTTATGAAAACCTTTTATTATCGAACTTAAGACATTTTCAGAAATTTTATGCCTTTTTGGCGTAGAAAAGTAAGGTGCCGTTAATTCTAAAACGGAGTAAATTTTTTTTCTTGGATGTTTTTACATGGTTCGATAGAGCTCGTCGAATTCTACAAAACTGTATATATATAAAAAAATCTGTAAGCCATCTTTTTGAGATAAAAAAAATCAAAAAATTACTTGGAAAACCACAAAATACGTTAAAAAAAAACTTCTTTTGTTTATATGGAAGAAAAACATTTGGTTTTTAAATACAATTATCTATTTTCATTATTTTTACTACCGCAGATGTTTCGAAATATATTCATTAGACGCAGTTTTTCACGCTGCATCGAATGGGTACATTTCGAAACATCTGCGGTAATAAAAATAATGAAAATAGACAATTTTATTTAAAAACCAAGTGTTTTTCTTCCATATAAAAAAAAGAAGTTTTTTTTAACGTATTTTCTGGTTTTCCAAGTAATTTTTTGATTTTTTTATCTGAAAAAGATGGCTTACAGATTTTTTCAAAATATATACAGTTTTGTAGAATTCGACGAGCTCTATCGAACCATGTAAAAATATCCAAGAAAAAAAGTTACTCCATTTTTGAATTACTGACAACTTTAGGCCACCCCATCGTCAAAAAAGTCACTTTTCGTCAAAATCATCGAAATTGAGAAAAATGCATAGGAAGATAGCCCGTGATCTGCTCTTTCATATATAATAAAAGTTTTTACTCGGCATCTCCTTTTTTTATCCACCGAAAAATGTTGTAGGTTTTCATCACCGCCCTATTCGAAAAACAGGCCGTGTTTTTAGAAAAAACCAAAAAGTCATTTTTCGTCAGAACGTCGGTTCAACGACATATCTCCAGCAGAACTCCATCACAGTAAGAGATAAAGCCAAATCTTTTTCTTTTTTGTTTGAAAGCTTATGTACAGGGCTAGCGACTCTCGTGACTCTTTTTTTTAAAAGAAGCTTTTTTATTATCATAGAAGATAACCTCTCTATCGGAGCAGTGCAATTTTTAGAGAGGTTTTTTGAGTCATTGAACTTTCGCTTCGGTTTTTTTCGCCTAAAAAGTAAGATTTAAAAAAAAAGGGCCACGAAACTCGCTTTATTCTGACATGCTCTTTCAAACAAAAACAAAAAAAAATTAAATGCCTAGAATGAAGACCCACAGAGAAAACTAGGATATACTAAAGAGCTATTTTTGTGAAACTCACGTATGTTTTCAAAGAAAATAGTGAGTGTAAGTTTTCAGTTCGAGGTTTGGTGGCTCCCCCTCTCCCCTCTCCTCCCTCCCACCCCATTACAGACACATAGCAACGAGAAAGAGAACATTACAGACAATCTCCCATTACAGACGTTGACAACTTTATGAAAAACAAAAATTTTCTATTCGAAATTGAGAGATAAAAATATAGGATTTCTTAATAATCGATTATTGTGAGAAAAGAACAATTATGTTCTTTTTGAGAAATTTTAAATCTTGGATATTTTGTCATTAGTATAATGAAAGCAAAGAAGATATGTGAGTTCCACATGTTCAGCCCTAAAGGGGCTGCACTAACAAGCTTTGTTTTTTTTTTGAGACTATAAAGTTATGTATTCGAAAAGTATTTATATATTAAATAGATGTCATCTTGACATTGACGATATATATGTATATTTCATAAACTGTAAGCTTTTTCTATGTTTTTATTTTTTGTAGAAATTATAAAAGGATGTAACTATGTACATAAGTATATATTGGTAAAGATATATATATATATGTATGTATATTACCAAAAGTATGAGAAGAAGAAAAACAAAACGTAAGAAGATAAAACACTCACAACGCGTATATATTATGTATCCACTTCTGTTATAAAGAAGAGATAAAAAAGAAAAAAAAAACAATGTCAAGAAAACAAGTCGAAACTTGAAATGATGTTAATTTTTGCAAAACTTCAAATGAAATTTTCACTTTTTTCTCTCTATGTGCTTTCTGGCTCTCTCACATTGTCTTCTTTTTTATTTTATCATTTTATTCTCTTGTTTCTCTCAATTTCAGTGATTCCATTACGTGGAAGTTCAATTGACATTCATCCAAATGCTCGATGGCAACAGAATGGTCTCACTGTTGCTGGAGGAAATGGAGAAGAAAATGGAATCAATCAACTCTCATACCCATGGGGTTTGTATGTTGATGAAGATCAAACAATATATGCCGCTGATCGATCGAATCACCGTATTGTGGAATGGAAATGGGGTGCGACGAGTGGCCAAGTGGTTGCCGGTGGAAATGGACAAGGAAGTGGGGCTCATCAATTGAATGAACCACAAGATGTGATTGTCGACAAAGAGAGAGATTGTCTAATCATCTCCGATACTTCGAATAGAAGAGTGGTTCGATGGCCTCGTCGAAATGGGACAAGTGGAGAAACAATCATCTTCAACATCTATTGTTGGGGTTTGACAATAGACGAGAATGGATCTCTCTATGTCGTTGACAATGGAAAAAATGAAGTGAGACGATATCGAAGAGGAGAATCTGAAGGAACAGTGGTTGCAGGTGGCAATGGAAGTGGAAATCGTCTCGATCAACTCTCTTACCCACGATACGTATTCGTCGATCGAGATCATTCAGTCTACGTGTCTGAATATGGAAATGATCGTGTGATGAAATGGGTGGAAGGTGCAAAACAAGGCATTGTCGTGGCTGGTGGTCGAGGACAAGGAAATGGTCTTACACAATTGTCATGTCCTGAAGGAGTCGTTGTCGATCAATTGGGCACTGTCTATGTGGCTGATGGATGGAATCATCGAATCATGCGTTGGCCCAATGGAGCCAAACAGGGAAGTGTCATTGTTGGCGGAAACGGTGCAGGAGGACAATCGAACCAACTCAGTGTGCCCTTCGGTTTGTCATTCGATCGACACAGCAATCTCTATGTCGTCGATAACAGAAATCATCGAGTACAAAAATTCAACATCGAATCCAATAAATAACGGACTAAAGTAACTTGAAAAAAGAAAAAAAAAACTTTGTACACTCTTTTTTTTAATTGAAAGTTTGTTTTGTTTTTGAGAAAATAGAAAATAAAATGTGAGTACTAACTAATAATAAATGACTCAACCCAGGAGCCCACCACGCCGAATTTTTTCAAGGTTTCCGAATCCTTGAAAAAATATCGAATTCCCTTTATATTAAAGTAAAAAAAATTTTTTTTTCTCACATTTTCTTCATGAAAAGTGCCTAAAAATTCTTGTAATAATACAGATTCTTGTACAGCACAGTTGTCTGATGATATCTAGAAATCGCCTGCGCTTCAAAACCATCAAAATCAAAGGATTCCAGAAGACTTTGCATAAGACTAGATGCACAGGAATCTCATCGTAACTGATATGCACGGAATTCTTCAGGAGCATTGAAAATCCTTCTGAATCCTTAAGATATTTGTACAATACTCCTTTGCAGTCGTGTCTGACCATCGTTGATGAGTCAAAGGTCTAGAAACATAAGAAATTTAGGGTTTCCAGAAGCATTTGCCTTGTTCAAAATTCATGAAACTTGATAATTATTGATACATAAAAAAAATTCGTGAGAATCCGTTTCAATCCTTGAGACATTTTCATAATTGTGTTTCGCTATTACATCGGAGCATTCGCGTTGGTTTAGATATCTAGAAACCATGGAATTCCTCGGTTTTCAAAAGTCTTTCTCTTATACGTTATCCCGAAGTCAGGATAATTAATGATGCGCAAGGACATCACAGGAATCCTTGCGAATCCTTGAGATAATTGCACAGTGATGCTCCATAAGACTACCTAAGCGTCGCTGATGGTTCAGATCTTTAGAAAGCCAAGGATTCTAGGGTTTTCAGAAGACCTTTCCTCTTCTGCAAAGACCATGGGAACCTCGTAATACGTGGGACTCAAACAATTTCCAAGAATAATTGCCAATCCTTTAGATAATTGCACAATAATGTTCCACAATCCGATAGGAGCTTTGACGATAGTCCTGATGTCTAGAAATCTAAGGATTCACAGGTTTTCAGAAGACACTTGCTGATGGTCACTTCGTGGAAATTTCACAATGAATGATACCCCCAAGTAATCCTTGGAAAAGGTTTCTACATCTTTTGAATCCGTTAGATATTTGTACAATAGTGTTTCACAATGATGCCTCAGCATTGTGTGATGGTTCATGTGTCCAGAAAACCAAGGATTTGTGGCCTTCCAGAAGACCTTTTCTTTTTCGGAAATCAATAGAATTTCTTAATAAGTAGTACACAAGTAATTGTTGTGATTGCTTGTGAATCCTTGAGACAATTCGACAATACTGTTCCATAATCATACCTGAGCATCGACACTGAACCAGATGTGTCGAAAATATAGGTTTTCTAAGGTTGTAACAAGATGTTTTCATTATGGAACGTCCATGGAAACCTGACAATACATTACAGTCAGAGAATTCTTGGATTCGTTTAAAAAAAAACGATTGTCAAGTCATGTCTGAGCATCGCTGGTAGTTGAATAGCATAGAAATCCAAGGATTCGGAACATGACGCAAGACGTTTTCTAGTGTAAAATCTGTCGAATCCTGATAAAATATTACACACGAGGAAGCGTTTGGGAATTCTTGATATTTCTGCAAAATGCTCACTGGACAGACATGTGTGAATATCAATTGATGGCCGAGATATGTCGAAATCGAAGGATTCCAAAGATACAAGAAGACGTTTTCCTTATGCATAATATAAGGAAACCTCGTAAGACATGATAACCAAGAAATTCTTGGGATTCGTCTGGATTGCTTTAATATCCATACGATTTCTATAACATGCGATTGCCAAACAATGTCTGGCCATCACTTATAATCCAGTCGAGTAAAAATCTAAGGTTTAGAAGGCGTTCTGAAGGCTTTTCCTTACCACATGAATGAATCCGATACTGGATCCGACCGGATCTTATCAGATTCAATCAACCAACAAAGTTCTATGGGTATCAGGACTCGGAACTACTAACGGATCCCACGGGTGAAACCTGTTTTATTAATTGGGTACTAATTAGTACCTGATTACATTAGTAGAGGTCAGTCAAAAGCTCGTGTGAGATTACGTCAAATTCCTACGGGAGAATCCGGTAATATCCAATACTAGAGATTCGAATTCCGATAGGATTTCGTTGATGTTATAAAATCTCCATACAATTCGATCGGATCCGATTATCGAAATGATTCACCTGGGTTACGCAAAAGCCATGGATACCTCATAATGCATCATATGGAGAGAATCCGTAGGAAATCTTAACATACCTGCACAATTCGATACCAAAATGATTCCTGAGGATTCTCGATGGCGACGATTCCTTGAAATGGAACGATTCCAAATGTTTCAGAAGACCTTTCGTTGTACAAAATACATGAGAATCTCATAATACGTTATACAGCAGGGTTCGAAACGAGCTGCTCGATCCCGTCGCGGCCATGGTTTTTTTAATACTTGTTGCCAGACTACAAGCCTGTTTGAAATACCAAATGTTGTCAAAAAAAGAAAATTACAAGTAAGAAAATAGTTGAATTATACGTGCGGTTAATATAATAAACTCTAGAAATTGCTCAAAAGCGTTTCATCTCTTGTCTACATGCAATGTTCTGTACTGCATCAAGTACGTTAATTGACGTGAAAAGTGATTGACAGAAGAAATTTGTAGAAAATAAACTGTTATCATGAGTAGAAGCTGAGAATATGACTTTATCAAATTGTTCAATTTTAATTCACCAGGGAATTCGTAGAAAGTATAACATTTTTTTTTTCAAAAACATAGCAATCCTATGAAGTCTATTCCTGTTTTTCCGAACGAAAACTTCACCGATTTTGGCCGTAAAGTGAGTTACGGCTTAATAAAGGATACTCTGTGAGGATATCGAAAAACTTTTTGATATCTTAAGATTAAACGTTCATTTTCGAACTTTTGATGTCAAAATGTGTTGTCTTGTCGTTCACAAACTATTTTCAATGGCGGGCTGATTCACTGCATGGTCAAAATAGAAAATAAACTTTTCTCCCAGAAATATGTTGCGTGTCTCAATGATGCACTCTAAGAGAAATTCTGACATAGAGAATTGAGTTATGCATTGCAATCGTTAATGAATTCAAATACTTAACAATATATTCTTGTATATTGTACTCAACAAACAAGTTCAATTTATCTCATTCAAATTTCCTTTTAATTTCAAGAATCTAGGCTGATCATCTTCAGCATTGGAGTCTTTACTAATACGGCGACGGCATTTGGAAATTTCGAAACTGAATAATGATTTAAAGGATAAGAAATATCAGTATATTCCAATATCGGATTTATAATAATGTCAAAAACTCGATGAAATAGATGTATTTTGCATATTACTTTAATCACGACATTACATGTAGGCAACATTAAGATGATTAATGAATTACTAAACAACTTTGCCTACAATTAAAAGATTCAGTGATCCTGAAGATGAACAGACCTAATTAATAAATATCAAAATGCTAAAAAACTTGCCCATTTAGCTTTTAACGATAGAAAGTGAAAGACTACCTTGACGAAGTATTAATTTTGATACATGCCCAAGTTGTTGCTTTAGTTCTATAGTTTTTGATCTATAATGATTCAGAGAAAACATAGCGGGAATATATTTATTTATTGGTTTAGATTTGCTCAGTTTCTATCACTCGATGAATTGACAATAAGAGATTTATCATATTACCTGTGTCTCATGTATTTCTGTAAATGCTAATACTTTTTTCGATTGAGGATGAGATATCATTTATTTGGTTAAACTTCCACTTATCGAAGCAACTTCTGCAATAAACTCGTTCAATATCTTACGTTTTCGTTCGTTCTTTTGTGCAATTGACTCCAATGACAGCAATGTAATTATCGTTTTAGCACATTCAGTGGCTTTATGATAGTAAAAATGCTTTGTACTATTATTGTTCCGAACATACTTGCAATTTTTCCTATACATAAACAACCGAAAAGATTCAGACAAAAATTTCACAACGCCAGCATAAATGAAAATAGATTGAAAACTTTCGATTTTCGCATTCATACATCGACGACAACAGCTCGAATCTTTTCAAAAAAATCGTTGGCGGCAGCAACTCAGCCGTACGACTTACACATCTACCTGTTTCGAGCCGTGTTAACATAGTCTACGAAAATTGAAACGATATTCTATGTTTTTTTTTTCGTTTTATTTTATGTACGAATAATAACTTAATAGAGGGTACATAAATGTATAGTATATGGCACGCGCCGATAGATCGACCACATATAGATAGCTTGTAGTTGTATTCATAGGCGGTGGAGTCATTAGGTTTTGATAGGCTCGAAAAAATATAATAGTTTTCTAATATTGTTTAATTTTCATATTCTTCTGACACAAGACGTATTTTTAGAAGGTCACTCCATATTATCACTACTGCAAAGTCGTGCTCAATGAGATATCTATTGAATTTCGTTAGCATATATACCGACATCGAATTCTTGACTCTCAATGTAAGACAACTGAATTTAGTTTTTTGGCGAACTTCTATTGAAAATATAAGTTCTGAATTCTAAATACTAGAATTATAACATATTACTTCTTTTGTATTCTGATATCAGCTAAACCTTTGGGGATGGTGGTACAACCTTTGTGCCACCTGTTTTTTTCAAGAAATAAAGTATTGTTCTTTTCTTACACTAAAACATTAGGTCTGGAAGGTTATAAAGGTCATATGTTGCTTCATTTGTCATCCCATGTATATCTTTTTTTTTCTTCCTGACTTATAGATTCTTCTCAGAGATTTTCACTTTTCATTGCTCTCGTATATACACGTATATCTACTTCTGTTCTCATTGATGAAATTAAGTTGTTCTTCATTCTGCCATAGAATTTTCGCTTTTCTTTCGCTACAAAATATTGATGTGTCGTGATTTTTTAAATAAACGACGTGAAAACAGTTATCACATGAACTCTTAACTTATTTTTTCTTATTGATTACTCAACAAACGTTGTTACTTTCTCATTGAAAGGGTATTTAAAGAACTTGTATTTTTGACTACTTTATGTTTTGTTTATATTAGTGAAACTAAACAGAAGGAATTCTATGGAAATAACGAAGTCAATAACGAGTCATGTCATTAATACAATAGTGAAGACAACCACGAGAGTGACTCCGATTTTAATTATAATGAATTAGCACATAGTTTAGACGAACTTTGAATTTCGAAAGAAGATACGGATGCAAGTGAAGAAAAGATGAATTCTATGAATGAAAGTCATATAGCCGATGACGATTTTACCCTAATTTCTCTCAAGAAAGTGACTTCAATTTCAGTTTTCGGAAGTTTTTCCACCGAAGAAGTTTTAAAACTAATTACTGATCACACAAACATCTATCGAAATGAAAAGAAAGGAAGAAAAGTCAGAAAAGTCAGAAAAAAAGTCAATAACTAGAAGAATGTGAGCAGGAAAAATATTGAATCGTTTCTTGGAATAATTATTGTACTGGAAATCAATGACTTGCCAAAGACGAAACTTTATTCGAGTAAAGACATTATTTTTCGTAATAGTTTTGTCTCTTCAATTATATCAAGAGATCGTTGTTTTCTTCAAATTTTTTATAATTCCCTCGACTGTAGGGAGGGTCATATGAAAAAAAATGGGTTCTGTGTTTGTGTGTCTGTATCGGGGTCAAAAGAACATCAGGGTCAAAAAAAAACATCCATTTAAAGTTCTTTTCTATAAAAGTTGACGAAAGTAAATCGGGGTCAGAGAATCCGAATTTGAAGTCAGCTTCTCGAAATTTTGAATTGAATTCTTTTGGCTTAGGAGAAAAGGCTTTTTTGAGAAAATAATTTTTTCTCAAGTGTAGGAAGGGTTATATGAAATAAAATAAATTTTCGTCTGTTTTTGTGAGAGTGAAAGGTGAAACGGCGTAAAAAACGTTGGCTAAGTATTCGATTCTCGTGCTTTTAATGTTGAACTTTCAACCAATTCGATTTTTCAGATTGAAAATTCAGTCAATCCGACATCTATGATAAGTTCTCCCTTAATCAGCTGTTTCATATCTGGGTGTCCATGGATGAGACTTGTATACTTCTGTCTGATACAGTCGAGGATCCAGTGAGCTGAACCCACGAACGTTACTTGTTTATAACTTCTAGCTTTATCTCAATCGGATGAATTACATTGCTATCTTCTAGCTCTAACTATTTAACTTAATTCAAATTAAAAGTTTAATTTTATTGACATGGTTGCATTGTATTGTAATATATAGGATATACTCCCAAGTTTGACTTCAGTGTGAATTTTGAATTCTATTTTTGCCTATTATATAAAATATAAGGACTTCTTAAGCAAAGATTTCTTCATTATTCTTTCGACTGAAAATTCACACTGAGTCAAACAAAGACTAATAGATAAAACAGTAAATTCAGTTGTGTTGTTTATATTTCAAACACTCATATCTATCTTTTGTTTATTATCAATAATTTCGACTATGTTTATTTTCATCTCTAAGTAGAAAATAAAATTTTCACTTTTATGAGTATTAATAAATCGTATTTTTTTATCAATAAAACACAAGAAATAAAACTACATTTTCATTGATTTATAATTTAAATCTTCTGAAATTATTTTTTCATATAGATTGATAATGGAATGTTTTAATATTGTACAAAAATTAAAACTAAAACGATGCAATAGATTTTATTCTTTTTTTTTCTTTGAAAGTCTTGTTTCTGAACAAAAAACCAACACAAAAATTTTAATTATTGTAAAAGTAGAACAATTACATTCAATAGATATGTTTACAAAAAATTAGATATTTCTTCTGATTGTACCAATTAAATTACAAATATCTCGTGAATTTCTTAGCAACATGAAATCAATATTTATTTCTACTTCATACTTTTGTTTCATTTCAGTACCAATGCGTGCAAGTTCTATTGATATTCATCCAAATGCAAAATGGTCAACGAATGGTATCACTGTTGCTGGAGGAAATGGATAGGACAGTGAAACCAATCAACTCTGGCTCCCATGGGATTTGTACGTCGATGATGATCAAACGATATATGTCGTTGATGCTGCAAATACCCGTATTGTGGAATGGAAATCTGGTGCAACGAATGGAAAAGTGGTGGCTGGTGAAAATGGAGTCCATCAATTAAAATGGCCACGAGATGTGATTATCGACAAAGAGAGCGATAATCTCATCATCAGCGATTGGGAGAATAAAGGGGTAGTTCGATGGCCTCGTCGAAATGGTACTCGTGAAGAAACAATTATTTCAAATATCTCTTGCATCGGTTTGACAATGGACGACAATGGTTTTCTCTATATCGTTGATGCAGGAGAACATGAAGTGAGACGATATAAAATTGGTGATACTAAAGGAACAGTAGTTGCGGGTGGCAATGGACAAGGAAATCGCCTCGATCAACTCGACTATCCCCGCTACGTATTTGTTGATCGAGATCATTCAGTATACGTGTCTGAATATGAAAATCATCGTGTCATGAAATTGGAAGAAGGTGCAAAACAAGACATTGTCGTAGCCGGTGGTCAAGGACAAAGTCTTACACAATTGAATAAACCTGAAGGAGTCGTTGTCGATCGATTGGGTACTGTCTATGTGACTGATTATGGGAATCATCGAATCATGCGTTGGCCAAAAGGAGCCACACAAGGAAGTGTCATTATTGGTGGAAACGGTTATGGAGCACAGTCAGATCAACTCAATGGTCCCGTAGGTTTATCATTCGATCGACATGGTAATCTCTATGTAACCGAATTTGGAAATGATCGAGTACAAAAATTTAATATCGAATAAACTCAATTCGTATGATTAATTTTTTTTGTTTCGTTCTTTTTTTTTCTCTTTCAAATAAATCGTGATTGAATCAAAAAATGCATTCAAATTTGTTGTATTCTCGTGCACACGCGCGCGCGACCAGGAATCACCCTGGTGAAGCCATGGAGGGCGTAATGCTCATGCACGCGCGGGAAGACCCACATCATTCACATGCACCCATCCGATGTCATATGTCAGTGGGTCTGGGGGCCCGATCGTGTTGCCATGGACACCAAAGCAGTTCCTGACTGGGCTTTTAGAGACTACCAGGAAGTCCTTCTTATAAGACGAACATAACCTCAACGTACCTCCTCCCCCTTTAACACTCACTTAACTGAGTCGCATCTCAAAAGAAAGAAAGAAAAAAACTCACCCGTTGATGTTGAATGATGACATCTCTAAAAGGAAAAGAAAAAAAAAATATTAAATGATAAAAAAAACAAGATAACTTACCCCTCTATTATCTTTTTCTTTATTGATTAACGGCTAAAATTTAAAGAAAATACATAAAAAAGATCATAAGAGGACTTACTACTCTGCATATGATCGTAAAAAGAAGAAAAAGAAGAAAAAAAAATAAAAACTAATACCTACATTTTTTTATCGTCTTGTATTGAATGGAATTGTTTAATTTTGTATCGTCGAAATCAATCTAAAATATAAAAAGGAAAGATTATTATATGATTCAATAAATTGAATGATTTTACATAGAAAATCATTCATATTTATCAGAGATGTTCATGGCGGCGCTGCCGCTGCCGCGCCGTCACCGCCACGGCGGCAGCGGCAGAGTTTTTAAAAGCTCATCGCGGCAGCAGCAGCATTTTTTTTCGAGGACATTGAAAAACTGCATGAATTTAATAGAATTTCATTGTTTACAAATGAAACACCCCGAGACTGAATGAATCTAATGGACTAGTACCAATATTTCTGGTTCAATACAGTTGCAGCAGTGAAAATTGAAACACTTTTTTGAAAACCATCGCGGCAGCGGCAAGTTTATTACTCATCGCGGCGCGGTGACTTTTTTTTTTATAAACCATCGCGGCGCGGCAGCGGCGCAGTAACTTTTTTTTTCTAATACCGCGGCGCGGCAGCGGCAGAGTTTCAGCCGCGATGGACATCTCTGATATTTATATCGTAAAAAATCGATAATTTTCTTTTTTTTTCGCCAGAGAGTGATCAAAAGACGATAGTAATCAAACTATCATCAACATAGACACATACATTAAGATAAATTCAATCACAAATATCTCAATGTATGTGTATGGATAATGCTTAATTGACGTACACGATCATTATGTCAAGTTATCATTGATCATCAATGACAACATGAAGCATAACTTACGAACGGGAGAAGAAAAGAAAAACGATTTTGTTGACCTATATTCCTTTTCTCTCTTGTATGTTCATTTGTGAGTACACGAAGCCGACCAATACATACAACACTTGAGTATGTTTAGGCAACGTCACAACATGTTCTTATGCAATTATGAAGGTAAATTTTCTAACAATTTTTAAAATAATTTGTTTTATTTTATTTAAAAAAAGGTTAATGATCCAAGTGTACTATCTTAACTAGATAATTTTATTTATGATCTTTACACTATGTCAAAAGATGCCAGTGAATCAGAAAGCTCAACATTAATAATTCTCTATAATTGCATTTAATACATAATGAATATATGAATGATTTTATTTTCTTTTTGCTTCATTAATTTTTAGAATTTTATAAATATCATTTTCTTCGACTTTCTCAAAAAAACAAATCACTATCAAAATTATTAATCTTTAATTCATTTTCAAATTTATTTGGATTTTCTTTTTTTTATGTTTATCAATATGATCTCAGAGAGAAATGAAATAAAATATTTGTTCTACTCGATGTAAAGCGGTTTTTGTTATAGAGTCATCACCTTATTAATATTTACATCCAATTCTAATAAAGCTTTTATATCAACAATATTTCCTTCAAAACATCTTCTTTGCAAAGCAACATCTAAATTCGACGTTTTATGTTTTTTTTAAGTGTATAAGACTGACTAGACATAGCTTCTTTCTCTTTGCTCTTGTTTAAGAATATCTGTTATTAAAGACATGATTTTTGAAGCATTTTCATGAAATTTCGAATGCATACTAAACGAAAAATTTTTAATGATTTAAAAAATTCTATATTAAAATTAAGAAAATAATCAATAACTTTTGTAATACTTTGTTTTCCTTCAATTAATTCTAACTCGAATTTGAATTTTCTTTATCTCTTTCATTTTATTTTGATAAATTGAACTTCTTATCTTTCAAAA
>CAJNOP010003316.1:0-13474 GCA_905250075.1 Rotaria sp. Silwood1 | reverse complement strand
GCCTGAGAGGTGTGGTATGCGGGTGAGTCAGTGTGAATGTAAGTGTGCAGTGTGAGTGTCGAATGGGTGGGTCTGAGTATCTAGCAAGCGAGAAGAAACACACCCACACCCACACCCACACCCTTCACCATCCATACTAACACTCGCAGTCACAGTCATGCCCTCAGTGTTTTGAGTTGACAATTTTATCGTGAATAGAACTCATAGAGATATATATCCACAAAACATTTCAGCTCAATCAGTTGAACTGTTCTCGAGATATGGTCCCGTCAAGACTCAGGTTGGTCGAAATGTAGATTTTTAGAACTTTTCATAAAACATCCTCAAAAAACTGATGGTTCAATATTTTTCAGAACGACTTGCATCAAAATTCATAAAACTCTTCCCTTCACAACAAAATCTTAAACTGAGCAAGATTTGACAGCCCCAATTGAGTAGATACTGTCATGATTTACCTGAAACGACTAATATGCAAAATTCAATTATAAGACTTAAAATTGAAAAAGTACATCTCTGCTATTTTTCTTAGGCAAGCTTATAAAAGCCTAATATTTTGGACATATATCTAACTGGAGTAGGACCACTCACTGGTAAAAGATATGAGTATTTGTAGATGTTCGTGAGTGTTCTTGGATGTTCGTAGGTTTAAAAAACCAGTGTATGTTGGGCAATCACTTTAATGTTCAACTATTTTGGGTGTCCGTGGATGGTAGTAGTATCAACTTACCAAGCCTCATCTACTGATGGTATCAGTTCCCGATTTGGGGTGTTCGCGAGCAGTCATCCTATTCTGCAATGTTGAGCATTGCGGAACCAATTCCGCTCATGGAATCACTTCCGTCCAAATCCGGGAACTCAATCATCATTCAACACAAGATTTCTAATCGATATTAATCGAATTCCTTCAATTCCCGGAATTCCAGAAATCGTTTCCAATTCCAGAATTCTGTGCTGGAATTACTAACTTATTCAAGAGATTGATCTTTGATCACACCACTGTGCATGAGGGTCAAGGCAAGAAGTAATTCCTGTGCGGAATTCCCGGAATTGCTTCTAATTGAGAAAATGGAGGGAATTATTAGGAATTTCTTCCGATTCCGAAATTTCAGGAATTGTTTCCAATTACGAGAAATAATTCCGGGTATCGCTTTCAATTCCGGAATTAGATCGAATTCCTGGGAATTCCGAGTAATATGGTATCGACTCAATTCCTGGAATTCCTGAAATTGAAGCAATTCGATCGATATCGATTAGAGCTCTTATATTGAATGATGATCGAGCTCTCGGAATTGGACGAAAGTGATTTCGGGGGCGGAACTGGTTCCGCAATGTTCAACATCGCGGAATACAATGTATCTTCGTGTTCGCGTCTTTTACAAGTACCATGAAGAAGACTCCATCCGGTTTATCGTTTCTCCGGGAAACGATTAAAAAAAATGCATTTACTTTTTTATAGTACTGTGAGTACGTCTAAATTTGTACGCCCAAATCTGTGCATCTTAATTTATACATCTTTTTGTATACATATAGAGGAGTACGTCCAAATCTATACGTCGCTTTTTTTAATATCTCTGACTGAGTACGTCCCAATCTATACGTCTTAATCTATGCATCTTTCTCTATACGTCTAAATGAGTACGTCTAAATCTGTACTTCCAAATCTATACGTTCAAATTTGTCCTAGTCCATACGTGCTACAGACTTCATTTGGGTTGCTAGTAGCATTCTGAAGAATGCTAGTGAACGAGAAAATCAAGATAGAATTGACTGTGTACACAGAGACTAGTATGGGTCGCGGCTCTTCGGGGGGCACTACGCGCTCCCAAGCCGCGACGCGGAAACAAAAGGTCAGTTAGGCGAGGAAAGTTTGTTTTATTATAGTTTCATTCAATCCAAGTTCTAAGTCCAACATCTGTCAGAGATTCTGGAGTGTTACATGTACGTATAGATTTGGATGTACTCATTAAGATGTATTAAAAGAAAAGATGTATAAATTAAGACGCATAGATTTGGACGTACTCATTTAAACATATTAACAAAAAGACGTATAGATTATTTAGCCGTACTTTGAAATTCTCTGAGAAATGATTGCTATTTTTTTTATCAGCGTTTCCCAGAGAAATCACAAAGCAGATTATATGATGAAGAATCTACAGGAACAGCCGGTTTTTGATGTTATTCAGCTGTCTCTAAGCTAGTAGAAGACGATAGTGCTTCTTCACTGGTAATCACCGTAGGTTTTCGATGCAGGAACCTATGGCGATGACCAGTTTTCGGTGTTATTCATCTGTTTCTATACTAGTAAAAGCCAGTAGTGCCTTTACACCAGTCATCCACCGTAGGTTTCTGCATCGAGAACATACGGTTGATGACTTGTGTAGAGGCACTACTGGCTTCTACTAGCATAGAAACAGCTGAATAGTACCAAAAACTGGTCATCATCTAGATTCCTGCATCGAAAACCTACGGTAATTGCCGGAGGAGAGCCACTACTGGCTTCCACGAGTATAGACAAATCTCAAGAACGCCAAAAACCGGTCATCACCGTAGGCTCCCGATGCAGAAACTTACGGTGATGATTGGTTTTGGGTATTATTCACCTGTTTCTATGCTATAGCCCGATCAATTAAAAGTCTGAGTTAAAATTTGATTTGTTTTGTATCTAATTTTAGTTCCTATTGATGCATTTTCTTGGTCTTTATATACTATAAACTGATATGGATTGCTCATATATTTACCGTTATAATACTCCAGTGGTCTTCTATCTATACTGTATATGTTAGATTTTTATCTTTCTGTATGTGTGCATATATGATTTCGACTGTAGTGATTTTTCACATACTATTATAAACTTGATTTTCATTTGTACATTAAACCTTGTTTAACATATTTGTTATATGGTACGTATACATGACACTATGTTCTAATATATTCCGGGATAACTTTTTATATTATGTTTTCTTTTTTGTATAATGACATATAAACTTCATTTGTTGGCATAGCAGGTAAACTCTATATGTCATTATACAAGAAAGAAAGCATAATATAAAAAGTTATCCCGGAATATATTAGTACATAGTATCATGTATGCGTACCATATAACAAATACGTTAAACAAGGTTTAATGTACAAATGAATATCAAGTTTATAATAATATGTGAAAATCACTACATTCGAAATCATATATGCACATATATAAAAGGCTAAAAATCTCACATACACAGTATAGATAGAGGACCACTAGAGTATTATAATGGTAAATATATGAGCAATTTATATCAGTCTATAGTATATTAGAAACAAGAGAACACATCATCATGAAATAAAAACGAAAACAAAAAAAAATAAAATTTCAACTCAGACTTTTGATTGATCGGACTATAGTCGTTGATGTTGCAAGTGCATTGTAGATTCGCTTCAGAAAAGGTCTGTATAAAAGCTACATTTTTTGAGAATATTGCACTAAGGCTCCCTTATTGAGGAGTTCCGATAAAACTTTGACTTTCCAGCTTGACCCTGGAATTGAAGAAATAAGGAATAGTTCACAAGAAAGTTTTGGTTTGGAATTTTCCTTCAAGAATTCTTGTATTATAAATCAAACGATTTTTCCAAGTGAGTGTAGTCTGGGATCAGGTAGCGTGTAAATCAAAGAGAATGATCTTATGGGAAAATAGAATTAAACATGGCAGCGACTAGCCACTATGTTGGAAAACTCTCTGTAGAAATGCTACAGGCTGTTAGAATCCGACGAATAAATGTCAACGGCTTGGATCTAATGGGCTTCAATAGGGACTAGAAGTGGTAAAGAACTGAGAAACGTTTTGAAAGAAAGTGCGACCAACAGTTTTTCTGCGCGTGCACACTGTCTGAATAGTACATTTGACAGAAAATATGACTCGAAGAATTTATATTCACCTCATTGAAAACAAATTTGAATGAAATAAAAGGAGTTTTTCTGTTGCTGTGTCTCCTTGTCTGTGTTCATTTACCTGTCTGAATGTATTCGAGTATCCCCAGGTCGAAGATTCCGGCAGCCGAAAATAGTATGATTTCGCTGGAACCCGCAGGAAAGATGC
Source organism: Rotaria sp. Silwood1 (assembly GCA_905250075.1). Taxonomy (NCBI): domain Eukaryota; kingdom Metazoa; phylum Rotifera; class Eurotatoria; order Philodinida; family Philodinidae; genus Rotaria; species Rotaria sp. Silwood1. The sequence continues at coordinate 9,398 of CAJNOP010003316.1, read as the reverse complement.
GAGAAAAAACATCGTATTCGGCAGAAAAACACCAGAAACCGCTGAAAGGTGGAAGCAATATTCCAGCCAGAAAATTTTCGGATTGTTTCGGTGATTTACGACCGTCTCCTCCCGGAAAGCACAGGAACTTGGCCAGACCTTACCAGAAAAAATTCGGAAACTTTCCGATCGGAATAGTGCTTTCACCTTCCAGCGGTTTGAGATGTTTTCCTGTCGGTACCGGACCGTACTTCTTGACCTGGATCTAAAAAATTACCTGTCTGATTTAAGGGCTACTTTGAGTGGGAGCGTCATTCAAGCCGCGCATGTCGATTGCAGGTCAGATCTCATATGATTTATTTTGAGCTATAAGTTTGTTAAACTTATATTTTTCTAGCGGATGCTGCAGCAAACGACATTCCTAGTTGATGTGCTGGTAACGACACGGACTTTAAGCTGAGTTTTCAAGTACGCCGCGTTTTCACACTAGTGTCGCGTATGTGTTTTGCTTCGTGATCCTGTTAGTAAATTAAATATAATCTCTATTTCGGGTGCGTGGATACTGCTGCCGCAGTGTAATTCATTTATATTTCCTTTCGGTCTCAAGATGTGAAAATCAGTTTGATTAAATAAATTTATGACAAAAATCATCACACGGATACTCAAACCATTGTGCACAACAAGATTGACTCTAATACCAACGTCCACACATTCACTCGCCCTTTTTCAAACATTGGATACTAGCTTTGTTGAGGCTGCAAAGCAGTATATAATATGGAAAGAGCCGAATATTCAGTCGAGGATCAAGCAAGTCACATGGACGAGGTTTAGTTGTGTTTATATATAGTAAAAGTAAAACTTAATTTAGAAAAAAAAGGGCTCTTTGGTGCCCTGCATCTTGATATACTCTTTCAAACAAAACTAAGTTATTGACTACAATGAAGCTCTTTCAGGAATTTCGGAATACTAAATCAGAAAAGAATAAACGAGAAACTCGAAAAATATTCTCAGATTTTTGTAAAATACTGCTTATTTTTCGGATAGGAAGTGACGAAGCTCCTTAAAAGTTTTTAGTGCAAACTATAGACCAAATGAAAATCTATATCATTTTTGAAAGAGCAGACTTTAGACTACCTTCTCATACACTCATATCAATGTCGTGTTTCTGACGAATATTGACGTTTTTTAAGGGGAGGGTGCCTTAAAGAGTCATGGTGATCATCTTTAGATAGCTCTTGAAAAATTATAGGGATTAGCCCTAGTATATTGTAAATTAACTTTTATTTGATAAAAATGTCAAAATAAAATAATATCTTCTTCATTTTAATCACTTAATATTAATGAATTAAGTGGTTAAGTGAAAAACTTAATTTTAATATTAAGTGTTAAGTGATTCACTTAATTTAATATTAAGTGTTCAGTGATTTACTTAATTTTAAAATTAAGTGTTAAGCGATTCAATTAATTTTAAGTGTTAAGTGAAACACTTAATTAAGTTTTTTGATTAAGGCTCGTTAAAAAAATGGTTCATCCCTACCCACACCCACCTTCCACATCCACATCCACACTCCACACCCTATCCACATTCACACTCACACTCCACGCCCAAACCCGCCACCAACATCCACACTCAGACCAGCGCCCCGCGCCCTACACCCACACCCGCCACTCACACCTATACACCCACACCCCCACACCCCTATCTACACCCCACATCCACACCCACACTCGCACCCACACGAACATCCACACCCACACCCATACCCACACTCACAACCACACCGCCCACAACTCATCCACAGCCACAGCCACCCACACTCACACCCCAAGCAAAGCATACTGGTTCGATTGACCGCTACCTCTCTCTCTATCGAAAAAGCTGAAGAATCATCCGAGTCAAGCTTTTAGCGACAAAGTTTTGGTTACCAAAACAAAATTTTTTTTCAAAGACACATATTCTTGAAAGAGATAGTCAGGGCTATTGCCTAGCGGAAAACACTCCGATAAATTTTTTTTATTGAGAGACAGGTCGATTTTTTATATTAAGAATCGTCATCTGAAGAAGTCTAACAATGCTGGATACACGGCCATTTAAAGGTGTGAAATTTAATACCAAAAAATTAGCAATACTTAGCCCTACTCACTTTGAAAAGTTTTGAAGTCACACAAAAACCTCAGAATTGTCTGCTGTTACACAGCACAACTGTGAGAAAATCCATCGATGGGTAGCTGTACATGCCATGAAAAAGATAAAAATTTTAAAACGCCGCTCTTAATAGGGACATCGTCTATCCATACGAATCCATTCTTAACTGTCTTCATAGATATTATCTTTTCCGATCGACGCAGATCGAATGTCTTCGTCCAGCATCACCAGCAGCGACTACGAGTACATCGATGAGACATCAATCGATTCCGAGTTGATATGCACCATTTGTAATTCACCACTTCAGGATCCACAATGTACGCGATGCGACCATATATTTTGTTCTCAATGCATCATACAATGGATTCAACGTAACAACGGCGTATCATCATGTCCCTCGTGCCGAGAGCCCCTTTCACTCAATGAGCTGACACAAGCTAGTCGCACTGTGCGAAATATGCTCGACAAACTACGAATCAAATGTACAAAGTGTGGCCAAACAGGATTGCAGCGATGTGATTATTTTGCTAATCACATCAAGACAAGTTGTCCTAAGGCTGAGACGCCTTGTTCGGCATCAGATATTCTGTGCCCTTGGGTTGGGCCACGGGATGAGCTCAGCACTCATTTGGTCATATGTCATTTTGAACCGCTTCGACCAGTGCTCGTTTCATTGATCACTCAAAATGATCAACTCAAAAGACAAGTAGCAGAACAGAAAACTCAAATCAACAGTTATGAGAAAGAATTTCAAAAATTGAACGGCGAACGAGAGCAGCAACTAACTCTAATTGCCCAACATCGAGTCAAAAATCGACGTCGAAAAGAGGAACCAGCATGTATCAATCAAAGATACAGTCAGCTTGAAGCGCATGCTATACAAGTCACACCTGCAGGTAAGTGAAGTATGGTTTGATCAAAACGACTTATTTGAAATAAAAAAACCTGTAGAGGTAGTCCACTGATACAGCTTATTCTGAAGAAGACTATCAAGATGTTTGTCGCTTTCTATCTAAAGTACGAATCTGCACTTTCGTTCTTTCTTATAGACATAGCAGAACCACTGGCAACGCAATTTTCCAAGAGCAGTACATGTGACAGATGTCAACAAAATGGGAAATGTGGTCTTTTTCGTCTTGGTTCTGGTGTTCTTTGTACTTGTCGTTGTCATCATAAGAAATAAAACGCTTTGCTCTCTATATTCTGATCGCCTGTGTGGTTACATTCACTTGACGATGATAGTAGAAGGTGAGCATAGTATGATAGAGTGCGGGCATTCCTTGCCAGCATATATGCGATCTTTGACGTTTCCGAACTGGCAGTCTCCCCGTAAGACTGTCCTTTGGACGAAGACGAATAACATTGAAAATAATGTTATTCGGTCCTTCATGAAAAGATGTGTTTATGACTTTGAAGAAACAATTTGTTACAGCGTTCTTGATAGTGTTACTTTAGTGAATCGAATTGTCATCTTGTAACGATGATAAATTGAATAAAACCATCTGATAAAGTCCTTAAACAAGGCCGAAACCGGTCATGGTTGCTTATTCTTATAATAATTGGCTCAAAAGAATCCAAAACTTTAAAAATAACAGTAACCAGGAAACATCATCTGTCTCGAGAAGCGAGGGTAAAGAGATCCACGATCTTCATGATCCTTGTAATTATCGCTACACTGTTTCACATGATCGATAAGCTTTTGACTTGAAGAGAAATGGAGACATGAAATGTTCATTAATAATGGGAATATGGCAAGACTGAATTATCAGGCATAGAGATCTCATAGGAAATCTTAAAGAAAGATGGCCATGTTGCGGGTATGTGGGTGTGGGTGTGCGCGGGTGTGGATATGGATGTGTGGGTATCGGTGTGTGGGATCTTGGTATGTGTATGTGTGTATTGATATTGTTGTTGAGAGTAGTCTTGGCACACCCACAGCGATCCACACCCGTTCGGTACTAACTGATGTCCTTAGCTGGTGACAAAGTGTTACGGGTCATGAATCAATGCGTTGGAAGAACAGTATAGAGATTTGAGGGAGCTGATCAGTGCTTTGCGGTGGCTGCAAGCATGTGGACTTGGGTGCAAATGGGTGCGAGGGTTAGAGGATGGTATTTATATTTGTTGCGTGTGGATGATCCGTGTGTGAGTTTTGGTGTGAGTGTAAATGGAGATGCTCGGATAGGCTAAGTTATGCATGTATGGTGTCTATGCGATCGATTGTCTATACTATGAATGTGTCTGCGGAGTATGGTTTGTTCCAGTGGGTGTGCTTCGTTGTTTTTCTCACCTAACGCGCTAATATGTGTCCTCATCTGGCCCCCATTCACTGATATAGTTAACATCATACAGAAATATGTTTATGGTTTTTTTGGTATAGTCAAAATGATGCTCGTTGCACGAATATAAATTTTTGACTTGGCAGCTTTCACGAATAGTATTCTGATCAGCTTGAGTGTTTTACTTTTGATAAGTGCAATCGTTCTCAACATTTTTCGTTGTTGAAACACATCCATATAAAATAATAAAAGAGGACGTGCGATAGATGAGGAAAGCAACTGGCTACTATCTGTCACAAGTAATAAACGAATCCTTTGACAAACACAAGAAACGACATTACATACATAATAGAACTTAAGTCGACTGCAGCCCTTGGCTGTAACTTTTACTATTATTTGATTAAAATTATTGAACTCTAGTAAGTTATATATAACGACAGTTTGAAAAGTAAAACTGAGTCTTTTAAAAGTGACATACGTAGCGCTAATATGATGCGAATATTGAAAATGATTGACATCGATTCAAAATTGAATTTCATGGCCAGTGTTGCTTGGGTCGATGAATTTGTCTATTCATATCAGTTAGGAATTCCATTAATTCATATTTCCGCATCTTTGCTTTTTCTCCTATGTTGTTCATGTTCTATAGGATGTGGGTGTGAATATGAACGGTTGTGGGTAGGATGGGGTGTGGACGTCGGTGCAGGTGTTGGTATGGGTGTCAATGTTCGTCATGTGTTGAACGACATTCTCATCCACATCCTCGATTGAAAAGGGGCGTGGGCATGGGTGCGAAGGAGAATGTTGGTTAACAGATGATAGACATTGCTACCCACACCCCACATAGTGGACAGTCAGGCGACAAAATTTATTTTCGAGATCTGAGTCAATATCATAGCTAGCATTGAAGCTACTACGGTGCGGCATTTAAGTACATCCTAGGTACTGCTGGATAGTGAGTATCTATTAAGCAGCAGATACCGCAAAGTATGTAAAATAGGTGAAAATAATTAATAGGACCATGTAAGTAAAATATATGTTTTAAATCGAGGATCTAGTTATATTCATTAGTTGTTATATAGTTATACAGTGTTACATATTTACTGTATATTACAGGACATTGGGATTAGGTGGATGTGGGTGTGGGTATGGATCTTCTCTTCAACAGAACCCGCACCGACATCCGCACCCTAGTTTAGGGTGCGTGTGAGTGTTGGTGTGAGTGGGTGTGGGCGTGAGTCCAGCTAATAATTATGCTCACACCCCGCATCCACACTCACACCTACATCCATCCACACCCACACACACACTCACACCCCAAACTCACCCTACCTCTATAATGAAAGATTCTATGTCTTCTATTATCTTTAAGCTGATATATGTTTTGGAAAGATCTTCTATTAGATTTCTCTTTTTTGATTATAAAGAATAAAAAAAATGTTTGCTTGAAGGATTTGAAAGGATCTTTTGACAAATAAAAAGTTGTAGAAATTATTTTAGCTTTAGACTTCATTGATTTTCGTCAGAGAATCCTAAAACCCAAACATATTGTTGATTTATTATATAACTTAAATTACAATTTTCAAATTAATTAAATACTTAAGGAAGAATCTTTTGCTATATCAAAGGTATCACTTATTCAGATGACCTTCTATTAATACATTCGACACGATGGTTTCCACCAGTGGGACCCACTATAGTGTACAATGGATAGCCAGCCATAAAACCAAAAGGTTCTCAGAAAATTTTTTCGTCTGTCAAAGTTTGTCAAACATTCGTTGCTGATCATTATGATAAAAAGATCTTTTAAATTTGATAAATAAATGACGGCGCTAGGATGAAAACACTGAAAAACTGAGACAGTTCTGTGTGTCAGAGCTATGATTTTTTTTCCAGTATTTTGACACTAGCAACGTCATTTTTTATCAAATTTAAAAAATCTTTTTATTAAAATGATCGGCAAAGAGAACTCTCCAAAATCTAATAGATGAAAAATTTTCTGAGATCTAGTTTTTTTTCGTGGTTGACTATTCATGGAAATTCTCAATTATATGTCTGAAATTTTGAAACTTTTGATAATTCTTTAGCACATAATCATTCTATGAACTGCTAGTTATACTGCTAAATTCCGTTTTCGACGAGTTTTCGTTTGGTATAAAATGCAATGTTTTATCATTTGTATTTGGACCTGTACCCTTGGAAAAATATTATTTGCTACCCCGTAGAATCAAATCGCGTTCAATGTGTGAAGATTATATCTGGAATAGAAAATATGATTATAGATAACATTTAGACGAGTTGATATCATCAATATACCTTTTATCAATGTCTTTCTTTCATACATTAAAAAGAAAAATAAATCGACCGTCAATAATCTTCATTTGTCATTTTATCTTCTCGTCAATATTGTTCATAGACTCATTATGGTAGAGAGTATATAAGACATTGTTTAGCAATTATTCTCTCATTTCATATATTCTTTAGACAAGAGTAAACTAAATCGTGTGATTAATATCATTATTTATTTCTATTATATCTACCAATCAATATGCATACTCATTTGGAAGATTTATCAAATGAGATATTCTTCGAAATACTTGATTATTTACATGCATTTGATATTTTTATTGGTTTTACTTCATTGAATCAACGAATTTCATCTATTTTGCAATTCATTCCACTTCATATTATTATTTCACATGATTATTGTCATCGTCAAATTGATTTTCTTTCTTTACATCTTACTTTTCATGCTCATCAAGTTATTTCATTAAAAATTCATGATATAATTAGTGATTATTCATCTGTTATTACTTTATTATTTAATCAACACAATTTTGTTAATCTTCAATCATGTATATTTACTTCAATTGGTTCATCAACAAAACTTGAAAATATTTTTAAAAAAATTGAAAGTTTAAATAAACTTGTTACATTTACTCTTTTTGATCCATATCTTAATCTAAATGAAAAAGATAAATGTAATTTAACTCGAATGATGTTAATGCATAAATCATCTTCCCTTCGTTCAATGGTACTTAAACATAGTTATGATTATGCCGATATATCAAATTATACTTCAATATCTTCAAATCTTACATCACTTCATTTACGTATACATGGTACACTTTCAACTGTATCGATTCATTCAGTTTTATTAATATTTCGTCTTTGTCATGGAATTCGACATTTAGGCTTAATACTAGAACACAAATTTTTAGTTCAAAATAATGATGTCAAGTAAGTTTCTAAGTAGTAGATATTTTCGATAATAAATCTCTAAAAGGATAATGATTAAAAATGAAAATGAAATGTTTGTTTTTTTTTTTGTTTTAGTGTTTCAAATTCAACAATATCTCTTAATGATACTGACTATCCAATATTACCAAAATTGATATCTTTCAATTTAGCAGTTTTTCTTATATATGATATTTATGCAATTGCTTATATGTTACGTTGTATGCCTAATCTTAATCGTTTTAATTTTTTTCTTGTGGCACAAATGAGAGGATTGCTATATTATTGTGGATTGTTTAATGGTTATGTGTGGGAAGATATATTAAAACGTTATGCTCCATGTTTATCTACATTTGAATTTCAAATATCAATTCAGAAAAACTTATCAAATTTACAATTAGACTACATCGTCAATTCATTTCAATATTTTGTTAGAAAATATCCTAATTGGAATATGACTATTGGTCGATGGAGACTTGCTAGTGAAATTCCAGGTAAACAAAATTGATTTAACTTGTTTAAAATAATGAAGGATGAGAATTACATCTTATTGAAAAACGAAGTTTTTTGATTGAAAAAGAGGAATTTAAGTGAGTTCTGATTATCTTAATAATAGATCTATGCAAAAAGTTTCTATGATTTCATCAAAATTAAAAGTGAGATTAATATTTATTTTCTTTTCGATTTACAAATCTTTAGTGAAAGTTTAAACTAAATTCATATAATTATAGCATTCACATATCATAAGTAAATGATAAATAAACAAGTTAATATTTTGAAAAGAAAAGAATTTCGTTCATATTTATAAATATTTTTTCTTTTTGTTCTTTTTTAGAAGAATTTGTCATGTTGAAGACACTTAATTATGATAAACATAAACCAAATGTTAAGATGTTGATTCATAATATTAGTTCTCACTCATATGAAACACGATCGACAACACCAATAAATGATCGTCATCTTTTTTATTCAAATATAACAGATCCAACAATATGCATGACAAATACAAAACCAACGTTTACTTGGTCTTTATATAAAAAAATTAGTGATTTCTTCGTGCAAATGCCAATAATACCTTCTTATGACATCTTCATCAATAACTGTTCATCGTTGTTTTATTCTATCATGTTAGCTTTCTTTTTTCTTTTCTTTTGTTCGTTGATGATATATATGTACATGTTTGTGATATTAAAGTTACTTGATTAAAGAGAATAAATAAAAACAACAAATTGTGTTTTTCTAAATATGAACTTGATGCGTCTTTAAAAAGAACATAACAGTAGTCATTTAAGAGTAAGAGGGTCTGACAAAATACCAACCATGTCGGCTATGGGAAATTTTAAGATTTTAAATTTAAATATCTCATTCGAAAATGCACAAAAAGTTATTATGAGAAATCAAAGAATATTCCATTCTGACTTGCCTATGAAAATTGGCGAAGACCACAATTCTTCAAATTTTTGGATCATGATCTTAAAGTCGACTTTTGCCATTCTAGTCGTATTTTGCAATTTTTTCTTCCATTGTTTGACGATTTGAGTTGAGAAATGTCTTAGATGATAAAGAATTTCTTTCTCTACAAAATTGATCTATTCTATTAATTTTTGAATGGTATTTTTTATGAGAAAGGGATCAAACTTGAAAAACTAAGGATACAATTTTGCTTATCAATTTTTAATATCATGGACGAAAGTATTACCAAAGTAAGAGCTCTCATCCTGGATTTTTTAAATGTTTTAGCTCTGGTCATGGTGCAT